>JAVQJL010058896.1:0-40987 GCA_036024295.1 Nannoperca obscura | reverse complement strand
TAGTTTTAACTATTGCTTTCTTTTTATCCTTTTAATACATTTTATCTTTTAAAAATGCCTTTTTATGTATTTTCATTTCCTTTTGTTTGAATTATGATTATATAGTTTTTACTATTGCTCTTTCTTTTTGTCCTTTAATCATGACTTTGTCTCTGTACAGCACTTTGAATTGCATCCGTGTATGAAAGGTGCTATATAAATAAACTTGCCTTGCCTTACACTGAAGTGACTTCCGGATATAGTGAAATGTTTTCACGCACATACATATGTGAAATGCTTCGCACTCATCCATATAAGATTTTTCTTTCACATAGCTAGTTAAAGTTTCCTGCTATGTGGGCGTTTCATATGTGTGTGTGAAAAGTCTGAATAATTTCCTAAACGGCCCATCATAAAACAGGGTGATCTCAGATAAAACATTTTTTTTTTTGCTGTTTACATCCGACACTCTTGAGGTAATGTGACATTTTCCTGGAACAATTACATATAAATGGAGCATATTTAATTAGGCTTTTAATTAACTGTGTGATATTTAAACATTACAAAATAAGAACTGGAAACTGGAAATGACTAGTACTCTCTTTGGATGGCATGTACCTTGAATATTGACTGCAATTTGCCAATCACATTTTAACACAAGACAATGAAAACAGTATAATTAATATTAATTACCTCATACTGATGAGGACGTCTCCATTGCGGAAAATGAAGAGGAGAATGTTCTCCTGGGTAACGTCGTGAAAGTTGGCGCTCTTCTCGTTAGCAAAGAACAAGTCAGGTTTCCAGAGACATTTGAACATCTTGGGATCAACGGTGAGAGAATCGGACTTGAAGTCCTGAGGTAGCTTTAGCCTGGGGTCGTTCCAGCGCTGCCGCAGGAAGATGTTGACTCTGTAATCCTGTTAGTTACAACAACAGACGAGGACAAAAATGGTTAATGTCTCTGGACACAAGTTGGGCACTTTTAAATGGATCAATGACCAGAAAGGGAAACTCTATGAATGGAAGTAAGTAAATGCATATTTTCAATTCACATTTTCAATGAAACTTTAAAAAGCAGAGAGCCCAGATGGACAGCAAAATGGCCATTTCTTGTTTTCATGACCTTTGGGCTTTGGTCGAGATCCCTCTCCATAACAATGCAAAAGGTCTAAAAAAGGCAATAAAAGCATTTGAACATATTGTCCTGTTAGTTGGCACCTTTCCAACGTGCATTTTCTACATCTTTCACATTTTTTTAACTCATTGACAAGCAGCGTTTTCTCACACCAAACATTTCTCCAACGACTTCAACAGACCACACACTGTTGAGTGAGGTTTTACAGCTGCAGCAAAAACACTCATGATTTTTACTGTTAAAGTAGTCAATATACAGAAAGTTGCACAGTCCGAGGGTCAAATGTTATCAGTACAGCAACATGCGTTATGGAAACGACCTCATTAGATAGCTTATTAGTGAAACGTTCACATTCTTGTTTGTGGGAAAGTATTTGCAAAATTTTGTTGTGCGTGCTTTGATGGCATGTCTCAAGCTGTTCTGGGACCAGGTGTTAAGGACTATAAATGCTGAGGGTGAAGATTGATGACATGCCAAAATCAGCTGTATGTATGTGTGTGTGCAAATTTTTATAATATCAGTAGCCTTTTAATTTTATTTGTAGCCAACATTTGTCACTGCTTCATGCTCTGCTCTCAGGTGTTTTTAAGATTAAAAATTGTGCAATCTTATACACTGAGAGCACAGTGAATTGTAGGCTTTTAATGAAAAATCACTGAACTCAAACTGGACTTCATGTTAATCTACTGCAATGGAAACACCAAACATGTATTAAGCATTAGATAAGATGTCCAAACATCACTGTGCATTCATTCCAATGATATCTGCTCATCCAGGTCATTGCTTCTCACTTCCATGTATTTCTCTGGATGAGTCTGACCAACGGCTGGCCAAGGTGGATGATACGAAAAAAATCTATAGTTATGGCTATTAGTTGTCTTTACAAGAAACAATGGACCTAATGGTTCAAATTGTTAGTAGTTGGTCAGTAGTTTTAGAAAGTCTGTTGCTTAGGACTGTCTTAGAACTGTTTGCAGTTCATTATGACTGTGCAGTTGTTCCTTCTGTCATCAATGTCTTTGGGTTGTGACCTGCACCTCCAACTTTGGCCCTATGATAGAAATCATCAACCAGTCTCTGGGGACTTGCTTTACACTCGATAATCCTCTTGCTTAATTAATCATGTTTGGCCCCTGTGGGACACAAGGTCACAACAAGCTCCCTCCACTGGACCCTATCTTTGGCAACACGTTAAGTTAAGTTAAGTTATCTTGACCAGCTCGTCCATCGCAGTTCTGTGACAGGTCATTATTGATCTTTCAGGTGTTCTTCTGTGTTTTCCTTCCTTACTAGAAAGACACTTTTAACACTAAATCCCTTCCAAAGCAACATGAACATTTAATTAACACATGAACTAAGTTATTTTTCTATAGATGTCTGTGCTATCTATATACCCACATACAAAATCTAAATCTAGGGGCATTTTCACACTTGATCAAAATGTAGGTCTGAGCCACATATCATACTGTATACGTCCAGGATACACAGTACACACACAGAGGATGTTTGTGTCAAAAATACGAAAAAATACTAAAGTGTGGCTGATGTTGATGTAAAATGTCTAGGAGGAGACAAGAAACCTCATGAAATGTTTCCTTCCTCTCTGTATATGTATTATGAATAGGAGTGAACTATTTCAAAAACTTCTATACACAGAGGTTGTATGATGGTTTATGAATGAAGCAGTAACCCAGAATGTGCTTTATGTTCTTGCCAGGGAACATTTTTGGGAGGGAGAGCAGTGGTCAAATTGTTAATGTCTCATTTTGGAAAGCAAGCCATTTCTATACAACCTTATTTTAGACTCCAATGTCCAAATAGTCCTCAAGCGACAGCACAAGTAGCTACTGCTGGCTCTTCTCTGTCTGACAGAGACGCAGTTCAATTCTCACACCTTCGCCTTTCTGAAAACCAGACAAGGAAATTTATCTTCCTCCTGGCTCGCTATCAAGCTGCCAATTCTGCATTCGATTCCTGTGAGATTTAACACGATCGCTCGTGGTGATGAAGCTGAGAAGCAGTAAAAAAAAAACCAACACAGACGCAATTTATCTCACAACATCAAATTAGTCATCATCTCCTGATGTAAATAGATATGTTAACTACAGTGGATGTGAGGTGGTGTTTGGCTGAGGGAGGTGTAAATGATGAGAGAGGGTTTCCTGAGATCAGATACCCCACAGAGTGATAAATTGAGGGGGGATGGTGACCAGCTGTCTCTTCTTTCGCCTCCTGGATTTGTTTTGAACCTTCCTCACTTTCATTCACTTTCTGTTGCCACCTGGGAGTCCCTCATCTCTCTCTCTCTCTGTGTCTCACCCACGGCTCTTCCTTGTTCTTTCTCAATGCTTTCCTTATCCTGGCTTCTCTTTCTTTCAATTCTTCCCTCTGTTGTTCCATTCACTTTTTCTTTTTATCCTCCTTTCTATTATGTTATCCTTTCCACTCTATATAAGTCCCCCTTCCTCCGTCTTATTCTTCTTCCTCCAACTTTCCCCTGCTCAATTTATTTATCTGTTTTCCTTCTTTCTCATCTTTGGTCTCCTCCTGTCTGGTTTAGTCTTCCTTTTCTATTTCTCTTTACTTTATCTTTGTCTTACTCCCTTTCTCTTTCCTTTGTCCTTTTCCCACTTTAAGATATTGTCTTTCCTTCATTGTCTTTCACATTCTGCTTACAACTTATGTTCTTCCTTATCTCTTTTCCAACCTAATATCTCCTGTCTTTTCCTCCTCCCTCCTGCACTTTTTTCCTTCTTTCTCTTCATTCATCTTGATTTATTTTTCTTCTATTTCCCCCCTTTTTTTTGTTTCCTCCTTTTTCTTCTCTTCCACCGTCCGTGCGACTCCTCTACTACACTCTGAGTTTTAAGGATTTTCCACTTTCACCATGTATCACCCTAACTGGTCTGTAATTGGTCCTGGTGTGAAACTATCCCATGGAACATGTTATAAGTGAACACACTCTGATCTGCAGCCAAAAGAAATACTGTATTTCCAGAATAGATTTCCATGCAGCTCCAATTCCAGTATACAGGATCTAAGGCTTTGATCAGAGTATCACTCCTCATGCAATGAAGAAGGAGAACATTGATCACTGCTTTGGACTGAGATGCAAAATCTACTGATACTTATTCTGTTCCTATGAAGACTGAGGTTGGCAGTGTATTCCATAAATAAAACTGGATTGCTCATAGCGAGAAAAAAATGCACTTGAATTGCACATTGGCTGCCACACAGTCCACAGGTTTGCTTGCTGAACTTGTGAAAAAACCTTTCCCAAATTATTTCTTCCTAGTCCTTAAGGCTTTTAGTTTCAGAATTGTCTAAGCATTTTGGTTAACATCATAGAAAAAACAATGCATTGTAATTAAAGGTCAAAAATACAATTTTGAACTTTTATGTTTTATGTGATTTGGCTTGATGATCCATCTTGTTACTTATAGGTCCAAGACGTTCATACATTATTTGCGGAAGACAATATGTTGAAGTCCTGTTTTTTAATATACATTTTATAGTATTATGCATTATATTATATTGTACTTTCAAAATTCGGTGAGATTTTGACTTTTCTTTTATAATAAAACCACAGATTACAACATTTAACCTGCATGGAGGAGTTCATGAGACAGAATAAAGTTAAACTGTGGATTTTGTCATTCTGCACTGTATTTACTTCAATTACCTTGTCACGTGAATTAATATTTTTACGAGAGATGTTTATTGGCTTTTCCCAGTAGCTTTAAATTAAAACACACCAGTAAGCCAGGCTAATCAGAAACCTTTAGGGATGTTTCCTAAGTGATCAAGATTTGACCCAGCGCCGTCCTTCAGTTTAATCTGCTCACTAGCATTCAAACTGCACTTCTTTATCAGCAATTAAGCCATCAGATAAATGAGGCATAAAAACCCCAGCCTTCATAATGATTCACTGCTAAATGGTCTGATACTGTCTAGAAAACATGCTCATGCATTCTTCCTAAAACTTGTGGGATAAAGCAGTTTTCAGCTCTGATCCATTGGTTCTGATTGGCAGAAGTATTGATTACCAATACCATCAGGCTGAAATGGGATTTAAGTGAATTCTTACCATGGTCGTTTCCTGAATAGAGCCAAAACTGTTGATGAAAATGTTCACTCTGTCTTCCACTGGAATTCCTGGATTTAGAAAGAGGAAAGAGGACAGTAACATTGAGTCCACTGTGTGTTACAGCTGTTTTGCAATGAAAGTGAGGTGCCACTGTGCTCGTATGTTACACTAAGTGTCAGTATTCTTTGTAAAAGCCTGTACGTCTTTATTTCTACTCAACCTGGTGATTAAATTGATTATGTTACAGATCAGGATTTGTAAAAGACTTTATCAACATTGCAAAGTAATAAAAATCCCCTCTCATCCCCTCTGCAAAGATAACAGTGGAGATCTGTTTGCATGAACTAATAAAATCCTTGATGAATGCAGACTGCTCATCCTGCTTTGAATAAATTATTTCCTTTGAGGTGTTCATTATAGGCTCAGGAGTTTCAATGTATAAATGCTATCAAGCAATTCACAAAATGAATGTGCATAACATGGAGGAGGCATTAATGCTACTACGAAATTAATTAATATTCAAGAAACACTTCTGGTGTTAGCTTAAAAGTCTCTATATGGTATATAAAAACAGCTCACCATTTTATAGGCCTGGGCAAAGTCATACACAAGGCACAGTTTAGGATGTAATTTGGGAGATTGACATGGATGTTAATAGACGGGGAGTTTTTAGCCCACCCTGAAATCAAGAGCACATGTTTGGCTGCTGGACCAGTTGCAGGCAGTCAAGAGAGGGAGCTGATTCTGCTCACAAATCATCAAACATCAAGTCCCAGATACGGCTGCTGCTGCCAAGTGCCAGAAGATGTAAACTAACTGAAGATCTACCTGAAGACTGGTAAGACCATCAGTCAGACATAGAGGTCGCCCAGCACCTCTTTGTTATTTTTTTGGCTTTTTCTGTGAGAGTGAAGCCTAGTACTCCCTACAGTGTGACATTTACAGTGCACTGTAAACACTGTAAAGATGGATTGGTAGATGACAGAATGAAAAAAACAGAGGCACATTTTAAAGACAGAGAGATCCTTTTTGTTACTGTAGAATTCCAACGTTGAATGAATGAAATCTTATGGTACATATTCATAGTATACTCATTTCTTTAATTAGCGTGACAGCGCTTCAGCAAAAATGTTAGACAGAGACAGATGAGGAGGAAAAGAGACTTGCCTTTGAAGTTGGGTCTTATTCTGGGATCATAGGTGATCAGTAACCTGTTCAAGATGTTACTGGTTGAATTCGCAGGGACTCGGGCCAGATCCTCAGATGACAGCTGTCTGCAAAAATGAAAAAAGACAGATAGGGAACTGTAGGCACTGTTAGATTACATTAGCAGGTAAAATTCCTGGCATCAACAGTGCAAATGCACAGTACGCCCACGTCTACTCCATATACTCTTTGATTAAACTATAACCTGAGAGAGCAACCAGTTAGGAATTAAATTAGCTTTTAACATTTGGACCTCGCAGGAAATGCTAGAGTGAAGCAATATTTAGAAATGGGACATGGTGCTACTCTGAAATGTTTCCAGCTCATTACTGAAGAAGTTGACATGATACTTCAGGCAAATAGATTATATTCTTTCAACCTTTTAGGACACTTACGGAACAGCTTTTAAAAAGAAAATTTTAAGTCATTAAAGATCCTATTTATATGTCTACAGCCATGCTAGCATGCACATTGATATTTAGCAGGTAGTGTTGACCATGTTTAATATCTTAGCGTGTTGCCATGCTAACATTTGCCAATTAGCACTAAACGCAGTAGCCTACAGTTGAGACTAGATTGTCCAAGGACATTGTTTATGGTTTGTCTAAGGATATTTGAAGATACAGGGGTCAAATGCTCGATACAATACAGAAACTTTCTGAGCTTTAATTCTAACGTCAGCACACTAACATGCGCACAGTGACAATGCTAACATGCTGATGTTTAGCTGTAATGTTTGCCATGTTTATCATCTTAGCATGTTATCCTACTAACATTAGCACTAAGAACAGTAGGGCCTGCAGCTGAAACTAGCTTGTGTAAGAAAATGATTGTTGGTTTGTCTGAGGATATTTGAAGATACAGGGGTCAAATTCTTGATACAATAGAGTAACTTGTTGAGCTAAATGTTAACATTAGCACGCTAACAGGCTCACAGTGACAATGCTAACTTTAGACTGTATATATAGATAGGACAACTCATCTCCACTTCCTCCTATTGTAAAAATGAAGCATACGGGAGCTGCTATCTTGCACTGGTGACGTCATTTGGAACCAGAGTCAGAGTTGTAGTGATCCGCAGTGAAGCCACGGTATCGAGTTCTCGACTATACAGCCGACTGAGCCAATGGCAAGCACACTCAAAGTTGTCAATCATGACGTGACACCCCATTTTTATAGCATCAAATAACTAATTAAAAACAAACCTAACAGAAAAACAAACACTTGAACACACACCAGTGTAAAACCATCTTTAGGACAAATTTATTTGATGTGTATTTTGATTTTTCTGTTTGCCCCATGTCCTATAGCCTACCCCCACATAAAGGAGACCTATTGCTGCCAGCCACCAGGGGGCGATCGAGATGTTTTGGCTTCACCTTTGGGGAGCTGTCACATTGTCCACCTTTATACACTCTATGATGCTAACATGCTGATGTTTAGCTGTTATCATGGTAACATTAGCACTAAACACAGTACAGCTGAGGTTAGCTTGCGTAAGGAAATTGTTTTTGGTTTGTCTAAGGATATTTGAAAATACAGCAAAAGAGATTCCCACCCATTTTTCTAGATTTTATTTTTAGTTACCATGAGAGAAAATCCTGTAAAGAATCCTTGAAAGAGTCTAAATCGCTTGTCAACCCAAAGTGAAACTGTGACTGAAAATTGCCACTTAAACATAAGAGTGGTGACTTTGAAAGACATTCAGCCAAACATCATTTGTGTTCTGAGGTTGACTGATGAAAAAACAATGGGACAGAGGGCGGGAAAGGGGAGAACAGGATCTGGCAGGAGGGAAAGGAGAAACAGGAAGTCTCCTTGTGGGTGGCAATGGATTCTCCTGCCAAAGAATTCCCCCTTCTCAAAGCACTTTACATATCATTATGTAAACCTTATCGTGCACTGAGGATGAGTTAAAGTGCTCCACAGGAATGCTGCGCAGTGTGTGTATGTTCTGCGGTTCCCTCTGATCAAAGTGAAAGACATAATTCCAATCCACTAAACCTCTTTCTTTCCCCTCTCTTTTTTACAGACCCCTCTGACAACCTCATGCACAACAGCTAAACTGGAACCAAGTGGTTCCCCTGATCCACAAAGGCATCCGCAGCACTAAACATGAAATATGTCATACAGCTTACACTTGCCAATACTGGGACTACATCAAACGGTTTCTCCCTCATTTCAGGACATTTCATTGTTGAGCCATTTGTTACCATTTAAGGAAGTAGAGGGTGCAGCTCTCCACTGTAGAGAGACAATGGACAGTCCAAAGGCATGTTAGGACGTACCGATGTTCATTCTGTTATGAGTCATACAGAATTTAACGTTTTATTTTATCCATGACCTGAAAACTTCTATACTTTAGTTAACACTGCCTTACACAGTTGCACATGTTACCAGACAGCTGTGGACAGCCAGCAAATAGTAAATAAGGACGTTCTTAAGCCGTGGCCAAGGTAGCACAAGACTTGTACAAAAAGCTGGGACTTTTTTTAAACATGTCATGTATTCAGTTTTTCAGGATTTCTGGGATGTCCATTGTTCCAAACTAGGGTCAGGCAGGGAGATTTTAAAGAAAAGATACTATTGGCTGAGTTATGGTATGTGTTTTTGGAGATTGATATTAGGGAGTAAAAGTCAACAGCCTCTGCTCCATTGATTTACTATATTTAAAAAAAAATCCATCTCTGCTGTGAGTCCCCCAACTTTATGGAAGTAAAAGTTAAATTAACCCATAGCATTATCATATTGTGTTACTACTGCACTTATTGTGCAATAAATATTACATGAAGAACATTTAATGTCGTGTTTTAGAATGTATGCAAGCCCAAGATGTTGTTTATCCCATACTTACGATGGACAGTAAACCTGCTTCCCTTTCTTCTTTCCCTTCTTTGTTCCCTTTTCTTTGGCAGATCCGCCGTCTAGACAAAGTGAGAGGACCAGGAGAAAGATGGCGAGCTTCTTAATACCCATTCTGGTATGAGTTGAGCCTGTGGAGCAAAAAAACAAACGTTTAAATGAAGAGAAGAGGCCACAGCATTTAAATTACTCAAGCTTAATGGTGTGCAATTCAATAACTCAAACTGAATTGTCTTGTCACGTTCAAGAAATCTCTGCATTTATTTGCACGTGACAACAAACAGTAGCTACTTAAGCTTTGCCCTCAGTGGGAGTATAAAGCTTGAGATTAATTGATCTACTTCCTAAACACTGTGACTTTTCTCAATGTTTTCCCAACATGATGCGATCCTATTTACTCTGAATGCATGTCACATACAGTAAGTGTCAGAAATGTAAATTAACCAGTCTGACATGGTTTAACTGAGTAGTGCAAGTTCATTAATCCAATCAGTGGAATAGTGCACCAGAATAACGATGGTCATTCAGGACTTCTCAGGTGACTGTGACCTCTAAAGGATGGCTAAAATAAATGTTACCTGAATTATCCTCTACTTCAGTCTAGAACCTGCAGAGAAAAGTCTGTTACTGAAAAGTTGTTTGTGCATGCAGCTGCAGGTTCCCCTTTTTATCGCTCCAGTTGTTTATTATGATCTTTATATCATTTGGTGTGATCTATGATAGCTGTGGTGTTATAGTTTAATCCTTTCTCACACCACTAATACTAAGATTTAGAAGATAATAAGGTCCTGTGTGTTTATCATAAATCTCTTTGTTAGAAAATCCAAAGCCAGGTCTAACAGTAACACAACTATAAATATACACATGTACACTTCTGAGCGCAGGCAGTGCTTTTTTGCATTTCTTAGTAGGGACCATTAATCAGCGAGCAGCCATAGTACCTGTGTGATACATTTCCCATCTAGGAAACTGCCCTTTCATTGCCCTTTCATTGCATAGGGACACTGAGACCAACAGCAAAGCCAACAGTCCCCCCCTCCCCGTCAGCAAGACTGTATATTAAGTGAAGCAGTTTATTGTCTAGACAGAGACACTGTCTCTCTTTCTCACTGCTTTGGCCCAGCAACTCCCTGGCTGCTCCTCGCCTGCACATTGATCATCATCTTCTCCAGCGAAAATCGTTTCCAGCGCTCCACTCAGCGCCTTTTGTCTCCATGCAAACACCCAAGCTAAGTCATCGTTGTTTTATTGATTTGGAAGATTCTTGCAAAATGGAAGCTTGGTTGTTGTTCCCATTGTGGAGGAGAAAAAGGCCATCATGCGCCAACACTGACCCACACATATCTGATGGCAGCAGCTGGCTGGAATGGGGAATGCTTAACTTCGCAACCAACTACAGATCTTAGAAACCATTTCTTACGTGACTTAAAAGTCCCATATTGCTTCTAGCATTTCTCGACAGGACACCTCCCATCTCTGACCATCTACCCCAATCCCCCTGACAAAAATGAGGAGGGTCCACAATGCGTGTCACTGAAGAGACAAAATAAGTTATATTACGAAATAAGACACCAATCACAATATGATCACTTACATACAGCACATTATGGCTCTGTTTCCCATCCTTTTTGGCTTGTAACCCCTTAATAGTCAAGCAATGCCCCCTTCCAGCCCTTTGTCACAGGTTACATGTGTATTTAAAATGTGAGCACATTAACCAAAGATTAAGATTCTCAGATTTTTTACAATTTCAATGTATTTTAGAGTCTTAAAGAGGTGAATTGATTTCACGAGAAAGAATACTTAGAAAGTAAAACAAAATAGGTTTGCACACATGTTTTGTTTTGTCTTCTGCTTTCCTATTTTGTGAATTATCTCAAAACAAATCATGTCACTACCTTAAGATTTGTCTTGTCATGCAAACCCTTACAATGTGAAGATGTCCTTTGATTATTCAATTTTAAATGTCCCGAAGAGGAAAAAAAGTAAAAAATTAAACATAATTTTGTGCAGCAATAATATTGTGAATCAACTCATGACCCCTAAGATTTTCCTTGCGACCCCTGTTATAGACTTCATGCAGTTAGATTTAAAAAAGTGTTTTTTCTTTCAAATATTTAAAGATACGTTCATTTCAATTAAACAAGTTTCCCAACTCCTCTCCAATATAAGATCACCCAAACGTTAGCCTTAATCAAGGTGTTATCAGAGGCTGTTTTGTGTTCTGGGGATAACTAATGCATGGGATATTGGAGCAGATTTGAGTGACTTGTTTAATGTTGAACTTGTCGTGCAGACCGGTGAGAGCATCCTCAAAATACACACAGACAAATTGTATCAATTTTAAGAGATGACCAGGACATCATGCACACTGAAGATAAACTGATTCCCGTGCAGAGCAATGTGGGTTCAGCTGAGACCAAGTCCATAAATTGATCTTGGCACTGCCTGAGTCAACTCCCTGCCACCACTGTTAAACATTGCCCTAGTTGTGTTTTACTACTGGCAATGTTAAAACTGCAGAGGGTTTGTCATACAGTGACTGACAGTGACTCAAGCAGCCTTACATGTTCTGCCCTGTGGGTCCAAGGTCAATAAACAGTTCTGCTCTGCCAACATAACTTGTTGCCAACAGCAGTGCATTGTTGGACTCTGGACCATAAACATGCGGTTCTATAAAAGTAAGAGGGTGAGAATATTTAGGTAGGCCAAAAATAGGTGATTATTATTCATGAGTTGTTAATATTAACGGTAATACAATAAAGACGTGATTTGTGTAATAGTTAATATTCACTATTGCCACTATTTTGTTTTAATAGTATAACCTAATACATTTAAATAATAATAATTCCATATCTAACTGCAAAATGCTTTAGAGGAAAGGCCTGTCCTGTGCTTATCAAAATACTACTGATATGCAACCAATGCAAACAACCGGTAGCCTAAACGCGGACTGCCGGGGTACTCCCAACCTGTGGCTGCACGTCGCATTAACAACAGAAAAGTAGTCTAAGCTCTGGACTGACACTCGCCCAAAGATCTGAGCGTCAGAGGAGCAGAGGGAGTGGAGGGAGAACAACACAGCAAACAGCGACCACCATGACGGGGGTATGCAGGAAGAAGATACCAAAACATAAACGCGACCATGCGATTTCACTTCACAGGAGCGCACGTCGCGAACATAAATAACGCGGAAGTCGGTTATCACAAAACATGTCACGCCGTCGACACTTACCGTTTGGCTTTGTCACCTGTCAATTCCTTAAAAAAAACCCAGTAAAGCTGACAGTGCAAATAATCGTTAACAGAGCCTTCCAGACCAATCGCGGTCTCTCTTTTCCATTCTTTTCTCCTCGCTCTTTACTGAAGGAATTTGTTGAATCGGTTTCAGAAGGGGGAAAAAGTTACATCTCGGCAAATTGCCAATTTTTCTTTTTATTGCCTGGCCCGGTTTGTTGTTATTTTTGAATTAGTGTTTTTATGGCTGCTGCCCTTTCGCCTCAGCTCGGGATGCCCAAGATGGAGGCTTGCGTGTACCTGACATGCAACATGCGCAGTAGCGGCTGCACGGAGCCGGAGAGCATCAGTCCTCCCATCAGCACCACGGACAGCCAGCCGCTCCCCGCCTCCACATCACATCTACAGCCGCTGCTGAGGACGTGACGTGACGGCAGGAAGAGAAATGCTCTCTTTCTCTGACGTCTCACTATTTATGGCAGTGTGTGTGTGTGTGGTATTTAGCGACAGATGGACGTGGACAGTGATGGCTGTATAAACCATAAAGCAGAGATATAGGCTGAGTTCTTCCATTAGTATTTATTGTAGTGAATTATGTGGTATTCAAAGACCAGACTAGGCTTTACTCATTTCTTCATTTTGAAATCTGATGGCCATTTGTTTTTTTTTATATCTAAATGTAAAATTGAATAAGTAAATGACAGAGAAAATAAAAAAAAATGGACCAATCTGTAATTTTGACAATACATTAAGGTATATTTGCATATGTGACCATAACTGAAATTATAGACCTCGGTGGTGCGTGACCCTTTTGTTTACATCTGACTTGTGCTTATGAATTAATGAACGGAAGGACAGATAACTGCCAGAGTGCGGCTTTTATTAGCAAAAATGGAGAAAAAAAAAGGGTTGGCAAAGGACCAAACAGTTACAAGCTCATCATATATGATCACTTACAGTCTCACCATTCATTTTATATACGGTCTATGAGTTGAAGGAATTTTATGCAACTTGTATAGGATTTTATACACGACACATGATTGATGTTAGTCTTTAGTATGAAGTATTCTGTATGGAGCTGAGCTTTCTGCTGGTGGTGAGTAACGTCTCAAGGTGTATGCTGTACAAACTGAAGGCAGAGCAGCTCAACTAACATAAACAGGAGAATACCTCTCATCCACATGTGTGTCTGCAGGACAGTGTGTGTATTAGGCTTAGATAAGCTTGGATATAAACTTGACAACTGCTGAAATGGTATATGAGATTCCTATGTGAAAACAGCCACACACTGTATATTACATTTTTAAAAACTCATTTAGGTGGATTACCCTGCCTGCTACCTCACCGAAAGGAATTTAATTTTCAAACCAGAGGCTGTGTCGTAATATGGTATGGTAAAGTATAGGTGAATGAAACCATAAAGAAGAAGTACAGAACGTAATGAATGCAACTTTTGAGAAATGGGTTTTAAGCATATAAAATCCGTCAGGCACTTACTATGAGTAAGTGATCTCCAAATGACTGTAATGCCATTTGAATCAGTCTTAATAAATTGGTCACAAATAAAGTTGATTATCTCAATGATGATAGAAATTGCTGCTAATGTTTTGTATGCTCAACATACTTGGCATTCATTTCTATTAACCGCAAAATGTGCCTGGATTGGGTTGTGGTTGTAACTTTTCTACATAAAGACCTTTTTCCAAACTGTTTGTGTAATTTATATTCATTTTGTGAGTTTAGCTGAAACAAATGAAAAAGGACTGAACAGGAAGCCTGATCTTTTGTTCTTTCAATAAAAATAAAATCCATCACAGAACTGAGCGCATTTTCCCACAATTTTGATTTATATCTCATTCATCACTTTATGTCAAACAACTTGGGTGGCCTTTCCACATCGATCCCTGTAGAATAATGTTGACTGACAAGGCATTCCATTTGCATACAAAAAAATTAATCAGCACCATATGCATAGCAATTAATGATTTATGTCACAGGGCATGGTTCTGGTGTTACAGTCAAGAGGTTTGCAATCGAGCACAAGGATTTCTTTGTGTTGTCTACAAAAATGTTCACTGGCTGGCTGCAAGCCATGAATATTCAGAAATATGAATCAATCTATTGTGGTATTATACCTGGCATGCAGACCACAATTCTACTACTACTGTAGCTCGGAGGAACTATATGTATTGTCACATTCTTATTCAAATGAAAATAAAGCTTGGGAGACTTGCACAAGTGTTGCTACTAAAGATATTTTACACAAGGTGCTGCTAAGTAACGTGTATGTTTTCAATTCAGAAGTGATGGGTAATTCTTTTACTGAACCCAGAGAAGTTTCATGGACATAACTTTAGATCAGTAAAAAGATAAATAGCTTGGAAGAGGAAGAAGCACTTATCATATGAGCTGTCAGAGTGAATGAGACTGATGAAAATGATGAGGGATGAAGATAAAAGCAGGACTGATGGTATTCAAATATTTTCAACTGAATGTGAATTTGAGGTGATTTTGATGGATGGTAACGTTACACATTATTGTGGGTAAAGAAAGAAATGTTGTTCAAGGGATCTGATGTGTACTCATCAACGGGAGATACACAATAAACTGCTTTCTTTGTCAGAACATCTAATATTTATTATGAAAAGTTTTTTTTCCCCGTTGACCTCTGCACCCTTTTTTTTGTCCTGATTCTGGTCTCTGAAAGGGAACTCTTTTACGTTTACTATATTTACATCGCAATTAAAATAAGTGATACTGAAATAAATTGACAGTCACCAATATTATTTTCTGTTTTGCTTCGTTCTCACTCATTTCATACAAAATAGGCATCTTTTGTTGCAGTGATAGAGCAGGGTCTTAAAATGGTTTACACTGATAGCATCACGAGGCTCTGTGCTTTCATATTATGCATAGTTTGTTGATGCAAGTTGAGTGAGGATTCAACTGGATGCCATTCCAAATATGGGGACCAACCTCCTACCAGTTTATATATGGACCACTGCTTGTTAAGATATCTTAACCTGTCCAAATTTGGACATAAGTCTTATCTTTTTCTATTTATAAATATGCCAATAAAATAGTAATAATAAGAAATTGTAAAAGGATGGATTCTGGCTTTAGAAGGAAAGATTAGCACCATCATTTCAGCAGCACAGTTAACAAAGGTTTTGACAGAATACTGACATCTTCAGGTATCTGCATCTTCTTAGTTGCTGAGTTCTACCTTAAGTTATTGATAAAGGCCTCTACATGGTGCCTCCTCTATTTGAACATGTATCAAAACATGTATGAACCCATATCAACCCATATTATATAGATTTAAAGCACTTTAATGTAAGACAGATTTGCAACATCTTTCAACAGCAAAAATCAGTACATAGCATCCAAACTGCAAATATTCAGTATGCAGACTTTGTAAATTCAAGAGCAGATATATGCTGTTTGGCTGTGTAGTAGATTTGACCCCTGAATCAATAAATAAGCAGATTGAGATAATGGAAACTGAGTGTTCCACCTCAGCAGATGTTTAGTAAGCGCAACATTAACCAAGATTATGATGGAGGCATCGAGCCAGGAAGCTGTTCAGCAGGAGAGCTCCTTCCCAGTACTTTTGGACTCTGCCCTCTATTCAGACGCAAGGAGGGAAATCCTCAAGGAGCAAGAGATTCTTTCCAAAACTTAGATTTCCAACATTTTTACATGCTACTCTGAATGAAAATATGACTATAATATGTATGTAAATATGGTGGCTTGCAACATATAGCAATAACAATAGCTCCTCTGTTTATGTGATCAGATGAATTCTTTAAAATGAACCCCATTGAGATAAGATTTTCTTTCTTCAATATATAATTTTCTAATACCACCAATAGTAATAAAACTCATAAGATGAAATGGTTATCAAAAGGTATATTGTTTTAATGAAAGCTTGTACTATATCACTGCAAATGTCCTACTGACTCGTTTTCAGAGCATCCAAGACCAATGAAAAATAGAGTTAGACCATCACAAAAGTAGAAAGTGAATTTGATAAATACGTAAATATTACTTCCACCACTGCAGAGAAGAATTGAATCAACTCCATTAAAATCTTTGAGACTGTTGTTAGTGGAATTAACTTGATGACATCATAATGTGATCTTAGAATTGATTATTTGAATAACCATGACAGACTACCACCCAGGAACAATACAACCACTGTCAGGTTTTCTTACAAAATAGAGCAATTTACAGTTGGTTAAACAATGTCAAAACTGAATACATCTACATTTTCAGATTTTCAGCAGCCAATAAAAACACTTGCAGATTATTTTGTTAATGCAGATGAAGCTCTTGGTGTCCAGTCCATTTTGAATAGCAGCAGGTTCTCATCATGATGACTGTCACTTCCTGAGTGATGTGTTTTTTTATGAATCGCAACTACAAACCAGTTTTTAGAGGTGGAAACGATATGGCTCCAGCCCTCTGCGACCCTGAACAGGACAAGTAGATTAGAAAATGCATGAATAGATGATTCTATTTAAAAGATAACATGTTCAGCAACATGCTCACAGTGGCATCAACATGTGTTCAAAGGGCAAAGGCCTGAATGTAGCCATGAGGGGCACCACCAGGGGGCTCTGGTTTCAAAGCCAAGTGCAGCGAGGGGCAATTAATCATTATGATGCCACGCTTTTCACATGTCAAACTTAAGCATGTCCACATATTGAAGGACACAGCACTCTTAGAGCAAACATAAGCACAGTCTTGTATATGTGTATAAAAACTCATCAGGCATAAAAATGAATCTAAAAGACTTCATTTTGTTGGAAATTTTAGAAAATATGACTCACTTGTTTCTAAATTCCTTTGCAAAATTCCTCCCACTTTCAGTGAAAACCACAGATGACTCCTGGCAGGACCACACAGCAAAACATCCTCCTGCTGCCACAGGAGGTTTTACCATATAAATGAAGTCATCTCAAAGGCCTTTTTCTTTAAGGTGCAAATAATGAGCTGCAGTCTGGATTCAGCAAACATGCCCGTTCCCTTGTGTTTCACTTTTTTTCACCTGAAACAGAACTGGTGTTTTGCAGACACTGTGACATATGCGTTGTGTAATACAGACTGATTGAGAGAGGGCATTTGTTTGTTTGACAGTATGTGTCCCAAAAAGGCAAGCAAGTCTAATGGGATTTAGCTGGGAGCAGACGACTGTTGTATACATTTCCATCTCCAGTGTGCTTGGTGGACACAGAGCCCCCCTAGCTGCCATTTCTCTGTATGTTAGCTGTGACCCAAAAGGTCTACATTGTTTCTAATTTCCTCTGTTTATTATATTTCTTTGTATCAAAGCCTCCACGTTTCACAAGACCACCGTGGAAGCGGCAATCAAATGTGGACAAGGAGACAAAATACCCAGCTTTTACAGACAAAACCTCAAGGGGTGAATGAGTGTGTATGAGTGTGTGTGCAAAAGAGAGAGGGATTCCACAATGTGAAGTGCTGACATCTGCTGCAGGCCCTTGCAGGGCTGGAATGTGATACTCTCCTTTACACAAAGGGCCTTGGCCCTTGCAGCAGGCACAAGAAGACTCTATATGCCCCTCTCTACGGGGGCAACACGTTATGAAATGACTGTATCAGTGCCCCATGCCTTCTTTTCCCAGCCATTAACTTTGATTAAAACCACAAAATCTTCCTTCATACCTTGATGCTGGAGAGATGGCTGCTCTGTACTTTCTTTGAGGTGGTAGTTTTGGAGCTATGTGAGACTGGGGGTAAATTGCTGCAGCATTGCATCATGTGTCTGGCTCAATGGGTTCAATATGTCTCCAGGTCTCCTTTGATTGTTGTGTCTGTGCAGCAGCAGACTTACCATGCAGTGGGGGGATACACTGGTGGATTTTGCCAACAACAGAATGGGAGGAACCACATGAAACGCAGTTGATGAGGTACAATAGTGTGCCGGGGAGAAAGGAAATTGGGAACAGGAGGGAGTATTGTTCCAAGCGGTGTCTCTGCTTTGATATGACAAATTGAGAAGCCCTTAAACCTTTCCTTCCACAGAAACATTTAGGCAGAATGCACAACAGCGTGTTGAGAAGTCTTCTGTGGGTACACATTTATCTTTCATCTCTCTTTGGGGAAAATGAATCAAGGCTTTCAACAATCACTCCATGGTTACAACAAGCTTACTTAGACATATTTTCTTATGGAAAGTTTCCTTTTGAATGCCGAAGCTTCCCATGTGAATATGCACTGTGGACTTCATTGTTTAACTATGTGTATGTTCTACATTTGATGGACCATGATGCACTGGGTCACAGTTTTGTAGCCCAATAGAAAGAGCAGGGGGAAAAACATGTTAATCAGCACAACACAGTAAGAGCAAATAAGATAACACACAGAGGGAGGGGAAGTTTGCCCTATTGAAATGTATTTCTCCAAATAGGCCAAATTGTTACAACAAAGCTTTTTTTTTCACAGGAATTTGCCAAAACTATTCAGTTCTGTAAAATTCACAGTGATTAACAAAATTATTATAAATTATATAAAATCATATTTCATATTGAGTGAGACAATTTGTGGAGTGAATTATTCTAGACAAAAATATACACATCTTGTCATCTTTAGTCTTAAAACTCAATTGTTCTTTAAGCAAGTGACAAATTCAGGCACCAGAATGTGAAATGCTCTTCATGTTCTTTCTGAATGTACTCGTTTTAGTAATTGTGTCAATGTTGTTCTGAAAAAGATGAGACAGATACGTCCAGTAGTATTAGATGTTTTGAGCTTATATGATTTTATGATATTATACTCAAACATGTTGCTGAGCTGCTTTATTACTACGCTGACACTTTTCCTGGAAACGTGTAAAACTGTTTGCAGTAAGTGAAACTGTATTCGCAAATTTGAGACTGACAGTGGGTGAAACACCTCACTGGACCATGCAGCGACGGAATAGTTAACATGCCGGGGAGTTTCCTCGGCTGAGTTGTACTTTATGTATAGCACCTGTTGTGCCGTCAGTTGGCAGTCTCCAAAAACCCAACCCCGGCCGCGCAGCGATATTTTATCTCACTCTCCACCAAGTTATGACTCAAGATCTTGCCAGACAACAGAACTCGTCTCAGTGTTGCGAATGGTTTCTGGGTAACAGACGGTATCAGGTTGCTGGACTCTCTCGCTGGCTGTGTTGTGAGCTTTTGCCGTAATGCGTAAAGATCTGCGGGGATTTATTCAGACGGAGTCGACAACGCACCGTGGACGCGCGCTTAAGCCAAAATGCATTTGTGCTTTTCTGATGATCTCGTGCCATAGATGATATGCATGCATAAGGACTTTTTTTACAACAATTTCCAGGATTATAATTACTTAAAGCCAAACTTTGTCCAACTCAGAATCCAACTTTCCACAGAACCAACAGGTGCGCACTTGTATTGCGCAGCAGCGGCAGCTTTGGAGGAGGATTTGTTTTGATTCAGGGAGATATAAATTTCACCTTTTCCAGAAGGACTGGATATTAAGATTATGTGGATTCTACTCTGCGTCTATCCTCTGCAAATGTGTCCAAAACTGCACTGGTGTCCTGTAAACGACGCATGTGTGTGGTGATACAAACCATCCGGTCAACAGCGCTTTGTGATCGCCAACCACCACTCATCCAAATGATCCTTCCATTATTAATCCTTCTTGCACCGCTTCTCCAACAATATGGCTCGGAAGCTGAATCAAGTCACGTCAGCAAATTTCACTCTCCAAGTATAAAGGAGCAAAACGGTGAGTTTTCATTGCTGTTTGTAACACTTAGAAACGTTATTAAATTGAACTTGAGAATCTCCCACACACATATCGAAATACCTTTTCTTTTCATATGCACATCTTGCTTTAGTTTAAACTGCAATGAATGAGAGCGTTTCATTCAGTTCAAACAGCATTATCCAGGATGGGAAGTGCAATATTACCTTTTACATTTAAAGTGTACCCGTATGTATGTTTAAGGGCGAAAACCCTCTGAAATTCCAAGTCCCCCGGGAGACGTGTTCCCTCTGATCATGAAAAAGGCTCTATTCATGCAGCAGTGGTGGCTCCAGGCTATGTAATTTGCGTACCCTCTGAACTGCACTGAGCTGCACTATCAAATTCAGAAATCCATTTTTGTCAATGTTTAATGTTAGGTCCACGTTGGGCTGAAGTTGTTGGTGTGTCCACTTTATATGTGATTAAGAAAATAATTACCCTCCATTAATGTCTTGCCATAATGAGCAATTTGGCTATCAAGTTCTTTGTTGTTGTGTGTTGAGGGCAAGCCTGTGTAGTGGGGAGCATAGGGCCATCTTTTAGACTTTAGAAACAATAGATTTTTATTTTCCAGTGATGCAGTTGATGCACCAACTTATGTAGATTGTTTTCTCATCCTGTTGAGATTTTATGTATCTACTGATTCTTTGCGTTTTCTGACTTAAATACATGATTATACTCCAAATGTGTTTTTTGATAGCCTGCATGAAAAGATATGAATGCAAAAGGCAATTAAGAGAAATAATACCAAGCCAACATGTACTGGAAGTAGAAATATAGACAGTTTTGCTAAAAGAAGTCCATCTTTAATTGGCATTTAACTAATGTTGTACATGCTGCAGGCATTTAAGCTAGGGCCATGTCAAATGAAAAGTTTTAATATCAATAGTCTTAAACAAGGCACAGAATCATTGCATTCTACAGTAAAGTCGGTACCACTTTCTAAAAACGAAACTTTTATAAAGGGTTTATAAGGTGTGCCTAATGGCTTTATTAATGGTTTATAGCCAACCTTTTAATGACACTGGCTCTTTCTTTTAATCCGGGAAGAGCCATCCAATGGACCGTTCAACTACTTTATAAATTCATGTTAATAAACTGGTAATAAATGCTTTTTGGTCCATTGGATGGCTCTTCCTGATTATTAAAGAGCAACAGGTAAAAAGACAAAGCAAGTGATGTGCAGGAAGAGGATTTTCCAAAATTTGGAAACTAAAAGTTGTTCTTATCAATGGCTTTTAACTGATCTATAAAGCTTTACTAAGCTTTTAATAAAGTAAGTGCAATGAATAATCATTGCATAATTTGTACTGGTCTGACATACTGACAGAGATTTATTCAACAACATAAAGAAACAACAGGACCTCACAGGGTACAGTTCAAAGTAACAACATGCCTGTATCCTGCAGATGTTGCACAGGTCCTACTTCATTCATTAGTCTTCTATTGCTAGCGGGTTTGACTGGCCTTGTGTGAGGACATGCAGCACTGACTTCACTACAGTAACAGTCAGGGCTGGGAAATCAGAGCCTCCCGCTGGGATCTCCAGGTTTAATCAGGCTGGCTGAGAAAGGAAAACAACAGGGAGGAGAGAGGGGATGGAGGGGGATGAAGGAGGTGGGTGAGGAGGAGGAGAGATGTTAAACTGTCAAAAAACTCTTTAAAACGGCGGTCACACATTGGTTGAGGGCAAAGCTGGCCAACCCGTCTGTAAGCTTTGACTGGAGAGTCTTCACCGTTCTGGCGTGTGAGATCAGTGATGCTCTGAGAGACAATTTGATATCTATCGGAGGGAGAGGAGGGAGCCAGACCTGTCTGGCATGTTTAGTAGTAGTTGCCTGGAGAGTTACGGTCCCCCAGGCGTATTAAACTTGGCTGCTGATGACTCCATAAGATATTAGAAGGGGATGTCCCATAGAGGGCCAGTGCTGTGCAGGGAATCCATCTGTCATTTGTCAATAAATGATTTAGACAGAAGTCTCAAAAAGGCTACATGAATGGGCATGAACTCTGAAATGTACATTTCCTTCCTCCACCACTTCAGGTTATGTTACAATAACATGTATCACACATGCCATTTTCATGTGTTCGCCACATGGCTATACGGTTTCATTACTAAAAATGACATCTGTAGTGTTTTGTCAAAAATGCTTTGTATGTTTTTAGAAACGTCCTTTTCTTGTGAGAAAAAAATATTTGGCTCATAATTATTTTACAGAGGATGTTATTTGCATGGCTTATTTTTTTCATAATGATTGGTAAAAGGCCAATCTAATTATTT
Source organism: Nannoperca obscura (assembly GCA_036024295.1). Lineage (NCBI taxonomy): Eukaryota > Metazoa > Chordata > Actinopteri > Centrarchiformes > Percichthyidae > Nannoperca > Nannoperca obscura. Next base: position 18,412 of record JAVQJL010058896.1, on the reverse strand, counting down.
TCAATTAGCATAACGAGTAAACATGAAAAACCAATGTCAACGTATACATTTATTTTAACTACAATATTCGCTACTGGAAACTGAAGCTTATAAATAGTGTGTGCAATTGTTACATTTTTTGATAAAGTGTTTTAGCTGTCGAAATCTAACAACATGTGATGCAGGACATTAACCACAGACAGCACTATGTTCCTTCCAAGAGGCATTTCGAAAAGCAAATTAGTAGCATATAAATGTATTGGTAGGAGATAGAGTTTTGACTTGTTATAAAAATACAGGATTTGTAGTCTGTGTATTTAATAGAGTGGCATTTAAGTCAATCAAAGTTGTTCTCCAGTTTAAGCAAATAGACTCAGGCATATCACAATAAAGCTATAGCTGCACCTTGCACCTATGCCTGTTTCCATTAGGCTGTGATTTGCTGGCAGAGCCGCCAGTTGTATAACACTACAGATCTAAATGAAGATGCATCTCAGCTTAACAATTGGTTTAGACATTGGCGGGGTCAATGTTAAAAAAAATTCATTTCTATATGTGAAAATTTGCACATTTAGAAAATAGATTTGAGGATTACATTGATCATTTGAATTAACATTTAAATGAACAGTCCGATTTCTCTTAGATAGTGACTGCCCCACTTAATTTTGTTTTGGTCAGTTCCTTACTGTTCAAAGTTTTGCAAGCTAAATCCATCAAGTTCTTTGAACTTATTCATCGGTGTCTTAATGTAATTTAAAGTGTGAATACTGCTCACCATGTAACCACAATCATTCCCACCAGATCCATCTACCTGTAGTGCCTTACTAAATTACCCATTTAGCTGTATTCTAACACTTACTGTCTATGTGCTCTACTAAATTGCTTTCTAGTTCACATACCACTTCATCTCCTGGTCCTCTGTATCTCCAGAGGGTCTCTGTCTGGCTACTGCTTCCAGCATGTCTCTCCCTCCTTGTCTCTCTGTGCTGCCTGCAGTGTGACCACATGTCATTATTTTACCTAAAGAACAAGGACTGATGGCCTTGATGATCACTTTAATTTGTTACACTTAAATTTCTACTTGTATTACTAGTGTTATTTACTTTAATGTAATCATGCTGTTTAGCTAGTTTAATTGTATTATTAGTTTAAGTGTATATAAAAAGAGTACCCAACGTACAGTAGTAACAGTTACCTAAACATTAGCTATTGCCTTCTCTACTAACCTAATGTTACCTATTTTGGTAGCTTGTAACTTACTGTCTGAATAAAAACGTTTATGTCCTGCTGCCAGTCCTGCTTTCTAAGCTTTTAAGGTTACGTTACTTCCTCCATTTGCTCACCTCCACTGACTGACCAAATAAAAAACAGTCAGATTACCGTCACAGCACACAACATCTTAAGGTGATCTGATTCTGAGATTCATTAGCGAAAACTGATAGCAACAACAAAATGCTAGCGGTGTCAATCAAACAACCACAAGTTGTGGGTTGTGTGGGGGGGTGTATTGGGGGAACAGATTGGTAGTTTGGGTGGGGGGAGATAGGGCATGAACCCCCCCAAAGAATGCATGGTTACGCCCTAGTCTCAGCTCCCCAATCAGACAGGTCATCTAAGGGGGCACCTTTCCATATCACTTCTTTTAAGTGCTCTGGCTTCCCTTTTCCGTGAAAAGCCATGTTTTCGCTCCCACCTAGCCCACCCATAAGCACAGGCCGAGGTTTTATTAGAAAAATCCGGCTGCAAATATTAGGTGGAGATGCGGATTACCTGCAGATATCCCACCCCCCTCGAGCACCAGTGGAGGAAGGTAACGTGGTAGACCTGCCAATGATCACAGAGGCTTCTGTTCTGTGAAATATTACGAGATTAGCAGGAGGACTGGGGTTATGAGGGTCACAGGCCCATGGGGACCATGAGCAGTTTTCCATGTATACATACATGAAGAGTTGAAGATACAGAGGTGCATTGTGCATTCATTAGATTATGATGCAGACAAATAAGCCGTTTATAGTGGGCACAAACAGGAAAGAGAGTGGGTGGCCTTGTTAGGAATCATGACTGTTTAAGGTGTAATGTGAAGTAGTAAGGAGTTATTTTGGTCATTCAGGGTTCCAAAATTAAGTCCTATTCATTTTTTACATAAACAATGTTAGGTGACTGACTGTTAAAGCACTTCTAATGCTTGTATTGGCACAAAACTCTCACATTTGAATGACTGGAGATTAGCTGTGTTAACTGTGTTAGAAAATATCTGGTTCTTTTATAAATTGTCAAAGGTACAATCCAGTATAAACTACAACTCCAAGCATTTTGGTAAAAAACATCTAATCACGGAGCATAAAAATAATGTTGATTTACGGAGTGCTGAAGCTAAATATTCTACTGCATAGAAACCTTATAATGCATTAAGCTGCTTAAAATAATTCACCTTTGAATTTTGGATTGCAATGAATTTAACTATTGCAATGACAGTGTATTGAATGAATATTCTGATTTTGCTTCTTCCCCTTAGAAATGGCAGCTGATGCTCATGGGTATTGCAGTATTGAGATCTACCCTCCATACCAAACAGGAAAAAAAAGAAAAAGTCAAAAGAATTAAAAGTTCTGATAGCCTTAACATAAATGTATTGTATTGTAAAAAAAACTCAGAAGACTCCCATGTTTCTGGATTGAGGAAAGTTGGGGATATAATTAAAAGAAAAATTTAAAATGGGAATGTACAGTAGGAAAAATAAAGCTGGTCCTCCCACCTTCACTAGTTTGACACATTTAGCTTTAGAGTTGTTTGAAACAAATATTTTCTTTCATACAAAGTCAGGCACCATTATGTGCCTTAAATCATATATGCATGTAAGGTTAAGAACAATAAAATGTTTTTCTCCTTCTCATTCCAATGTTACCAAATTTGTCCTGACTAAACCAAACAAAGTGATTTATATAGTGTAGGTACAAGACTCTTCTACTGGCAGCTACAAGTGTGGCCAGCTGGCATTCAAGTTTCCACTATGTTATTTTAAGTGGTTTCCATAGTGCTTAACTCTATGTTTTAATTTGAAATTACGATACGCCTCTTAAACCAGTGAAACAAAACTGGCCGGTCTTTGAATCTCTTTTCATTCTTTAATACAGGTCAGATGTTTCCTGAGCCTGCTTCCCTGGGAAAACTTGTTTCCAGTTAGAAGAGGCTATACTTTGATGGATATGCTTGAATGAATGAATGCAGCACTTTGCAGTTAATCATTGTAGTGGGCAGCTGCAATAGCAGCCAGTATGCTTGACTGAATTAAAACCATCAAAGAAAATGGTCGGCTCGAATGTTCAATGAACTCAGTGGGAAACAGAGAGGGCAACAATTACACTGAGTACATCACTATTGTCAGATGAAAACCACATATATAAAAAGAGGTTTGTCAGGATGGTTAAATATTTTTTTTCAATGATTTTCTCAATGAAGTCAATGTATTTGACTTGTATCACAGGCCCGTTCATCCTAAAAGTCATTAAACATATCAATTCTCATGTGTAAGTAAGAAATAAAAGTAAGTAATCTCCAGTTATGTGCTTTTTCCACGATAAAAGCAGTAGAAGCCCTCACCCATTGAATACAGGCAAGTCTATGTCTGCTGGCGGGAGTATTTTTTCCCCTCAACATCTCACTCCAGAGAGGGTACCCTGGATAACAGTGTCTATGTTTTCCCTGTCAGCACTATTTGAACGTGTAGTGCTGTATTTGGCAAGCAAAGCATGCCACCGCCTGCCTGCTGTTTGTCATTTCAGGCAGTGAAGCACCGTCTCCCCCTACCTTCTCAAGCAGCCAAGGGAGTTTTCAATGGATCTGGGTGACAGGTTTAAGCTCTACTAGAGAAGAAATGTTCCTCCACAGACACCAAGTCTGTCTGGGCACTATACCTATATGTTAGTGAAGTTTTCTTTGCTTACAGTGAATGCTTTGGCCTAATTAAAGTCAAAAAAGTGGTAGTGACCAAAAAGTGGACGTGCAAAGTTTTGAACCTGCAATAATAATAATAATTTTTGCCTACTAAGAGGCAATGCAACAAGCTGTGAACACAACAACAACAATTCCCTTTAGGTATATTTTGGGCTCCACCAACTCCTGAGGGTAATATTCGGCTCTTTAGTTGCTCAACTGTGTTAACCAGCTAGTCTGGGACTTTGTCTGGAACTGTTAGATGCAGAACAGGTAGTGTAAACCAAAGGTATTGTAAAAATGATTTGGAATATTACCAAGAAAACTAGGTTAACAAAAGCGTAGACTAGCTATCAAATGAGTTGTATTGTCACTTTTAGTTTTGTTTGGGGCTCGGATAAACACCAGTGAAATATCAAACCTCAGTCCCCATAGAAAGTATGACTCAGTAAAATAATCTAGTAGACATACACATTACATCAACAGTTAGCCAACAGTTACATCAAATGTTGTATTAGCAACACCTTAGCTTCAGACAGAAATAGAATGGCTACCGTGATTAGCAGTAAACTGATCACATTAAAACTAGATGAACAAATCACAAATCAATAATCACAAAACATCTGTAATAAAAGACTGCCACAGATAATACTCTGACAAGGTTATTTGGACAGTAGATAAAAGATGTCTGTCAATATTAACTTGGTTAGGATTCATTTAAGGGGAAAAGACTGAAAAGTAGGTTGAAAAATTCCATAAAATCTGTTTTTGGAAATGTGAATGAAGCGCACCCTTACCTAAGTTATTACTACTGAAGTGCCCTTTAGCAAGGCACTTGACCTCAGGCTACTGAGTGGACAGTATGAGAAGTTCAATGGGTGTACTAGCAGGTGTGTCTGAAAATGTCTGAATAGAGACCTGGGTGTTGGTGAGGAAACAAAATTAAAAAAAATTAAATAATATCTCTGATGTGGCGCTGTGTTTCTTCTCTTTCAGTTTCTTATCGGTTCAGCTTCTGTCGTGGACTCATTGTCCTTCGTCCATCGGCTGCCCTCCAATAAGAAAGCCATTTTATGAAATATTACTAGTTTGCAGATAAGGACTGTCAGTGGGCAGTATCATTTCAAACGTTTGGCTTTGTCAATTTTTTTTTGCAAATGCTTGCTCTGAAAGCTACCATTTCATTGGCAGATTTTGTGTTACCACTTGCCTTTACAAGCCAAATAAATACAGATAACATTTATATCTTGTTTTTCTCCTTATCTACGCAACAAGATTACTTGAATCAAATAGCAATTTAGCTTTCGTAGCGGAAGGACTTGATAAATGTTATCAGCTGTTTCTACACAATGACTCAAGTAGCTACAGTTTGACTAGTGGTGGAAAAAATAAAAAAGGGCACCAGCTGTATGTGGTGCAGTATATGGCATTGTATTGTGTTTTCTCCACTGGAAGAGCACTGTAGAAGGCACTTTATCAAGTTTTGACCACTGGAAAGGCACCCAGAGGGCAGTTTATCACGTTCTTTATGGAGCCAGATCAGTGACAGTTGGCATCGAAAAGAAAATGTGGCTTTGAAAACAAAACGTGATCTTGATATTTTTTTACATTCTGATGTGTTTTTCAATGACAATGTTCCGATTTTTTCTTCATGTCACTCTTTATTCAGTGACAGTTTCTTTTTTGTGTTTTTTTTACGATGTCAGTTTTTCGGTTTCAACTCTCTGTCACTGTTTTGGAGGAGGAGAGGAGGGGTTTGAGGGGAGGGGCAAGGAAAGCGTGACTGACGTATAATCTGCATACCAAGGAGAGAACATCACTCTTCACTGTTCCTGAACCAGTCGTCCTGCAAACCTACAGCGATGTTCTCCACGAGTTCACTGGGAACTCTTGAACAGAAAGTCTGCTTCTCTGTCGTTGTTTTCTCATACAGAACCGGACTGGGTTACATTTAACCTTTAACTGAAGTTATGTTAGTCTGGCAGAGGTCCGCTGGAACGAGAGCGTTAACCTTTGCTAACACATGACAGCTAGCTAACGTTACGTTACATCATAGTTGTATGTGAGCAAACAGCGGCAGAGACAAACATGTACATCATAAAAAAACCTGACATCATAAAAAAGTGTAAAAGTGTAAAAATGAAACTGTCACTGAAAAAATAATTACATAAAGAAAAAATATGAACATTGTCATTGAAAAACGTCAGTCACTGTTCTGGCTCCATAGTTGTCTTGCACACTAGGCCCTACAGGGCACTTTATCATGATTTTTTTTGTCTACCAGTGAGTTAGACAAAGCAAAAAAAAAAAAGCAATTGCAAGTTTAGTGCAAGAAAATTATACAGAATACAAATTTATACTTTTAAACAAGGAACTGTAGATAGCCGCAATGCTAACATTGATTCTGACAGGCAGAGGAAAGTGTCTGCCTGGGGCAGTCTTAACATGAAGGACGGAGTATGTCTGCTTGAAGTCAAGATTACTTGTCAGAGGAAATACCTGACATTCACTGTGAGTTAGCATGGTTTCATCAGCTTTCCCTTTGTTGTTTTTACTGGGCTGACTGTTGTCCATTTTGATGCTTTTACTGACATATTGTTGTCGTGGGTCATCAACACATCTACAAAGGAAGTCGTGCTTACTTGTTTAGCTGCTGAGAAGGGCTTAAGGGTCATGATGCTTAACTTAAAACATAACAGCAAAGCAACGTATCCCTGAAAAACATATTCAGCATAACATATCATGTTTCCATTGTTTTTAATAGTTAAAATAACTAAATAACTTCATTAAGGGGTGTATCACAATTTGATTAATTTATGTACATTTTGCATTGCATGTCAAGGCAAGTAAATGCATTTATCTACTAAGCTAGGTAATATTAAACTATGATAGTATGAAAAAAGAGGGGCTCTGAAAGATTGTTTGATCTACCGTAAAAGCTGGCTAGAATGATTATCATTCTTGTTGTTACAAAACAGATTTCCTCGACAAACAGAGGCTTGCAGTGAGAAAGAATTTGGATCAACTTTAGGCTGTGAGCATTTAAAACATTGCTAGTATGACACTGTTTTTATACAGACCTCATCATGTGAGTATTGGCTGTCCTACGGCAACTGGAATTCCACTGGACTTAAAATCTTGGCAGCGGGATGAGTTGACCTTGGTTACTGTCTCTGGAGGGCATGTCTGCATAGCTTGGCAGATGTCATCACCTCCTTTCAGAGAGGTATGTCAAAGTGTCCTGTAATGACTCTACTTTTCAATTCACTGGGCTTCATGGGCATCACCTTGCATTTGACTGACAGAGAGCTTGACCCAGATCAGGTGCTGAGGAATCCCACAGCTGTGTCTTTTATTGTAGAATAAGAGTTCCTTGGTAACACTTTACAATAAGGTAGACAAAATGGTCTGATCCCCAGCTCCTCCTGTTGCCTGATACCTCAGGCCAGCACCTTGTGTTTGAGTGAATAGGTGAATGAGCAAACAAATTGTAAAGCGCTTTGGATAAAATCACTATATAAATACAGCCATTTAAAATAGTTACCAAGGAACACGTAAGTAACAAATCAGGAAATAAATTCTAATTTATCAATATCACTGTGTTCCTGAATAACTTCAAGCACTTTATAAGTTAATTAAGAAAAGACTACCACGCTTAATGAACCAGTGTCTAATGATCTATGTACTGGCCGCGGTCTTAATGAATCATTCGTGATGAGCTATATATCAGGTGGTAAATGAAGCGCAATCAATAACTAATCATTACATCCTTATTGTGTACATATTATTCACTTTTAGTCTTCCATTCTCTCCACATTTGTAAAACAAAATAGTTTATGCATGATACGTCCAGTAGTCAAACAACTTCATAACTAAATAAAAAACAGCCCTTATGATCCTCCATGAATCCTCCATTCATGCATTAATTCGGAAACTGCATTATGGAAACACATTGTGCAAAGAAAACATTTATTGTAAAATGATCCAAAATTATTTTAGTTAATTCCCTGCAGGACCATATTTCCCAATAAAATCATGTGTTTATGTTGCCCTTCTTCAATAATTCCAGAGAAACACTGTAGACAATGTAGCCACATGGCTTGATAGCAAAAACCCCACTGTCTCAGAGGCCATAGTAACGAAACCCATCCCTGTGGCCAATACAAACTTATTAACTGGTTCCACTTTACTATGTCTCCCTTCCTCTTCATTGTGATATGAAGGTTTCCTCGTGTGTGACACTGAGCTACTAGATTCATCAGATGCAGCACACACATTTCACGGTTATCAAACGCCATCATTAATGGTGCTAATTTTAGAAAGCAGTAATGAGAGTTACTCATGTGTGAGAAGCCTCATACAGTTTAGAATACACATTAGACACTTCACTGCAGATATGATATGAATCAGCTGTTGAAAGGAGAAAAAATGAAGATGCGACTATAGCTAAAGTATTTTACTGACTTTAAAACATTATTGTTCAAATAAAAACTGTGCTGAACTTATGGAATGTATTAGTGTAGATTGAAAGCTCCTTGGAACAGGCTCAGTTAAGCCTAGATAACTTAACCAGTAACACATTGACTACCAAAACATATTTAAAACCCATTCTTGTATTCTCTAAAGTTACTGAACGAACCTATAGTGTTCTACTGCTCAGGTTTGTGCTCAAGCAGATCTCCACACGTTAAGCATTCACTGACTTGCTTGTCAGGTCAAATGTTGGCTTTTTCTCACTGCATACTTTGTTAAATATTATTTAGAACTTTTGCTATTTCAAATTGCACGCTTTGTGTGTGATTTAATACTTATTACATGGCAGGTTGCTATAGAATAAATTGCTAGTAAATGTCAGTAATAGTATCTTGTAAACTCACCAGTACACTCGTCTTTCCACTTACCTTTCAGTTGCTGTACATTACATTTATATTCATTTCCAACCAATAAGGTCTTTATTATCCACTAAATGCTAATGTATGTTAATCTCTTTTCTGCACTGCAGCCTCATGAAGCTCAGGTTTTAAATACTACTGGGGCACTGGGCTTGTTTGGTTTGCTAGTTCACATTATGCATAGTAAATGTAACCCTTCACAGAATCACCTTTTTGCTCTCCAAGTATTGTTCATGTAGCACACAATAATATGCATCCTTCCAAAGATTAAATGGAGACATTGTTCTTGATTCAATTCTCCATTACCTAAAATTCTTAAAATACTAACTCATAAGTCGTGGATGCCCATGAAAATCAAATCACAACTGTGTCTTCTGTATGTGCCATCGGAGGAGAGTGAGAAAAGAACCAGAAGCTATTAAATGGAGATGTGAAATGTCCCAGCTCTAATGCATTTAGGGTGGGGAATAAAAAAACACACCTGTCCCAGTAATCATCTGAGCAGCGCCGTCTCATGCTGGCTGGATTATGTCACCTAGCACATGGCGAGATGTGATATACGACACTATGCCAGTGGAATACAGAGACTGTAACCCAATCACACATACTATTTTGAGAATGTATGGCTTTTCCCAAAGCACAAATAGGTTTTCGGTGCAGACTGGATACACACTGCCATGGCATGCTTACACTTGGATCCCCATGGGACGGTATCCATTTTTACGGGCCAAATGGAATGAAAATGCACATTAGCTATTAGGTCTTATGACTGGCTGGAATGATTTTGCCAACTGTGTGTGTGCATGTTTGTGAGTAGCTGTCGGCACACTGAACAGGATCTCCATTTTATAAAATAGAGTAAGATTACCTCTAATTCAAGCCAGGTCCTCTTGAGGCTACAGTTTCATTCTGGTAGCTTGTACTGCTGGTGATCTGGAATTTTACTCTACTGTAACACTCGCTTAAAAACAGCAGTTGATACCAAGGGAATAGAGAACATACTGTCATACCCATTCAGTGATTTTTCTAAATATTTTTTTAAGAGCAGGGGTATACATAATATCCTGAGACTTGCCTTTGCCTTTTGTATTTGACTCCAGGTTATTCAATGAGGAATCTGTTGTTGTGAACAAAACAATGTGCAATCTGTAACTTTGTTGCAGTGTGAGGAGCTGCTGTCCTTGTATAATGTAAAAAATAACTTGGCGACACTTACTGATTTACTGGAAGAATGCAGATATTCATTCAGCTTCTTCCAGTAAGTCTAGCCCAGTTATTTTTTTCTTGTGGTTCTCTTGGTACTTGGACATCTAGGTGACTGTAGCGACACTCTTCCTACAAGTCCTTTGCACTGGGTGCCAGTGCGTACTCTGAGTACCTCATTTGTCTCTGCACACATTATCATGCTAAATATGTGTGCTTGATGATTAAAAGGGAATCTGATTCTGGTTGTGGTTAGACATTTGGTGCAGAGGTGTGGAGAGGAAAGGGCTCAGTGCCCAGATGTTGCGTGGCTCGGTACCAGTTGAGGCATACAACATATGACAAATTCAGTCAAGTGTTCAAAGCAAGGCACGTTTTATAATGATCTGGAATTACACACAGAAACTGGTGTAATCAGAGGATGTCAAATAAGCTTAGAACTGGAATGTGATATATAACAGTTGTTGATAGTTTTTTTTTCCATGGCTGCATCAAAGTAAGAAATTCTGTAAGTATTATAGGTATTATATGTATTGAGCATACTGTAATTTATTGCTACTTTAAGTAGGATATGGTTCAGAAACAAATAATAATAAATAGAGAATCTTAATCGTAGAGGGTTTGGCTAGCCAATAGACATTTCTCACAGCAGAAATCTCGACTTGTCATAGCAGGAAAAGTACAGGTGTAACTAATAACATTAATTATGGCTCTGCTCCATTTAGGTGTGCCAGTAAGAAGTGCCAATGGGACAGGATGCAAAACACAGGGGCCCTAGAACTGTCTCAACTAAATGCAATACAGACTTTATTAATGTTATTAGTTAGACCTGTGTTGGCAAGTGAAATTGTCCACTGTGAGAAAGGTCTATTTAGTGTTGTTGGTGACAGAACATAGTGTTACAAGTGTAGACCAACAGGTAGAAACAAAAGAGTGTCTGGAAATCTGAAAATCAATCTTAAAATGTCAAAAGAATTATGTTAATTAAGTTCAATGCATTTAATCTTTAATGAAGTTAAAGATAGTGTTCCTGGTCACGAATGAGTGTGGAGTGAGTTTGTGTTTCTGTCTCGATGATAATTACCCTGACATAAACTGGGCAGTGCGCCAGTCAAGTCATTAATGGGCAGTAGGAATAGGAAAACATTATTTATTTGTGCTTGTGTTGTGTATGTTACACATACTGCTGCTGTCTTATCTGTTCTGTCAGCAGTTTGGTGTTAAATCTCTGAAACACAATAATGTACACGCAGGAAATGTCATTTTTGCTTTTTCTAAGGTATGTATTTCTCTTTATTTGGTCTTTGGTCCACATGAAACCACCATCTCATCACATCTGAAAGTGATGCTTTTTAAAAAGGCTCTCCAGAGTGGATAAGTGTTAAATTGATAGCCTTGCGTTGTAGTGTAGAGGAAAGTTGTTTTCAGATTTAACTGCCTTAGTTGGGCCTAAATCAAAGATACTCAAGATCTACAGATCTAATGATAAAAAAATATAAATTGAAAAGACTTGATAGCACCACCCACAATGTTTGCTTAACAGCTAATCTGTAAGAAGTGCAGTACCAACATACAGATAGAGATAGAGCTATGTAGGTTATTATACAGAATACCACTTTGAAGCTATATGAAATGGACTAACCAGAATATTAAACCGTTAAATCTCTCTCGTCATAGACTTTTCTCACTCCATTTATGTCTTCACAGGGAAGATTGTGTGATAACAGCTTGAAAGGACTCCATCTGAATGAGTAATGCTGAGGTAAAGACAGGCTCTGTAAGAAAAGTATGACAGGTTACCAACCAGTTAGTAGAAAAGGTGTTAAGCCCCCTTTTCCTCCTCCTCCCCCTTTTCCCTCCACATCTTAAATCTGTTCAGCTGCCTCTAATTAGGGCTTTTACAGACGACAGCATTAAAATGGCCCCGGAACCTCGCCAACTAATGAGACACCATTGACAAGGGAGATCTTTCATGCACAACTCCATTTGTCAAAGTCTATCTTTCATGTTCTGCCTTGACAGCCAAAGTTTGTTCAACACTTTGTCTGCCTTCACACCTGTTGACAGGCCTTAGCTGGGATTTAAAGCTGGTCACTGACTTGGCTTGTTTTTGGCGTAGTTTGCAGCATCAGATGCTCATGGTGATAGATTTTTTTCAGGCAGATCATTGACATGTTTGCATGCATGCTGAGGACATGAAACGTATTTCACCAGTCTTTTGCTGCCAGTATTTCAATGAGCAGAGTCACTTCATCGCTCTGCTCTTAAAAAACATTTTTGTTTACAGATGAGGACATTGCAGTTGAAACCCACATTGCTCCATAGCTAAATACCATACTTTTCTTTTTTTGCATAGCATTCATCTTCAAAAAGAGCAATGAAGCATATTAGGGCATTCCAAAACAAAATCATTTTGTGACGTAGTATATTCTCCAAAAATACAAATTATAATAATGAGATACTACAACTTGATTTCACAATAACATGGTCTTACATTGTTCAAACATGGTCATTCAAAAGTAGATAATAACTATTCTAAAATGCACTTAAAAATGATTAAAAGTCAATCAATCAAATAATGATCTTAAAGACCACCAACTGATAAGCATAATTTGTTGGAGATACAGTTGCTTTTGGGGTACATGAAAAAGGGGAATGTCTTCATTCACTGCCAAGTATGGGCCATCATTAGCTTGGTGTTGCATTGGTTGGTATAATAACTATACTCTTATGAACCCTCCTGTCAAGGCTGCGGCAATAATAATAAATGTGTTCACAACACAAATGAGTCATCTTAAATCAAATGAGTACTTATAATTGACACTTAATTGATAACTGTTTTGGAGATATTAGATGATAATTGTAAACTAAGAATCAATGTAAGAACAAATAAAGCACAGGTTCCATTGATAACATTAAACGTGACTGCAGTCCATTTAGGTGAGCTAGTGTCAGGGTTGTGGTGCAGGAGGTAGGGCATCCATCAATTGTAGGGTTGGCGGTTCCTCCTGTCCATGTGTCGAAGTGTCCTTGAGCAAGACATCGAAACCCCAGTTGCTCCTGATTTGGAAGTCGCTTTGGATAAAAGCGTCTGCTAAATGCCTAAATGTAATGTAATGTGGTTCTGGTATTGTGCATGCTGGCTCACTGTCACAACTTATTAGGACACTTGATGGAACGGAGCCATTGTTAAAGAATCTTGTTTCACCTGTGCTTTTCCTGCTATGACAAGTTTAAATTTCTGCAGGTGCTTCTGCCTCCGGAGCAGTAGAGTCTGGATCTGTGGTTGCTCCTGCTGCCCCCGTCTTCTTGCTCAACCGCCAATGTTGCTATTACTGTTATACTGCACTACTGTATGTTCACCTTCCTTCTGCTCTCTCTCCCTTTTTCAACCCACACGGTCGATGCAGATGAGCACCCACCTAGGCCTGGTTCTGCTCGAGGTTTCTACCTGTTAAAAGAGGGTTTTTTCTTGCCATTGTCTCCTAGTGCTGCTCATGGTGGGAACGTTGGGTCTTTGTGTGTGTGGAAGTTGGTCTCGACCTGCTCCATGCGATAGAGTGCCCTGAGATAACTTTGTTATGATATGGCGCTACATAAATAAAATTGAATTGAATTGAATTGAATTAAAATGGCTGCCGCCTGCCGAACAAAACCCTGGTGGTTCCTGATTGTAGGCTTACCGGTGGTTAACTAGCAGCTAAAAAGACACATAAGACACATTTAGACACATTTAACAACAACGCTAGCCATCTCCCTTCACTGGTAACTCACTCCTGGTAAGACTGCAAACAACCAAAATGTATGTCGGCTACATGTTACTCAGTAATGTCTTTCTGCACAACACTGACTGTAGACATCCTTTGGAAAGCAGTAGATGGCTAATGACTTAACATGTCATTATATAACGCTGATATTAGGATGGTGTTAGCAAACAGTTGCTTATTTACACATCCAGTAAATACAGAGCAACATTAGCATTTATTTATCATGTTTGTGGCTACTTAGCTTTAATTTCTGTCATGGTGACCCACAACTCCTGAGACAGATATCTGGCTCTTCAGCTGCTAAATGCTCCACTGTATTCACTATCCAGTCACTAACTGTGTCTGCCATTGTTTGATGCTGGGCAGTTTTATTCACTTTATCAGAGCTTTTTCACTGAGAACAGCTGCCTCTGCTGCTGAAAATGAGGCTCATGAGAGCGATGGGACTGAACCAAAACAATAAAGTCGAGGGCTGCAAAACTAAAACAATGCCTTCAGTACACTCCATAGTACTGAATGGAACAGCAGTGGGGTGATCATTCTCTGAGTTCATCATTACAAGTGACACCTTTTACATCATTTACTAGTAAATTTTTTATTCATTAGAAAACAAACTTTGTAGTTTGTGATATAGGCTAGGAGCTAATTACTGCCTGCTGTTTAGGCCACAGCTCGTGATTGCTTAGTTCAGGAATTGAATTGTGATGTTTGAGTATTTACCCATATGCACAAATCCACTTTCTACAAGCACTGCAGAGAAAGGCATCTGTTTTATAACCATTCATCTCAGAAGATAATTACTATTGAAGATGCTATTGTTCCTTAAATGCAGCTTCATCTATATTAATGGTATCTAAAAATAAAATAACGTTTTGAATGGCTGGCTGTTGTATATTTCCATTTCTTATTCAAAGTTTCCATTATTCTGATAAGGATTGCATCAAACAGCAGGGTTATGTTTAGAGGCAAATGGACACAGATGATTGAAAGGCTTTTTCTGTGAGCAGTTAGAATCAGTGAGGGGTGCTGAGAGGTCTTTTGTCAAACGGTCAGACAGTCAGAGGCTTAATGACCTATGTAGACTATTAAAAAGGCAAACTGGGTGCTAAGTGCTTAGCATCTCCATTTATTTGTCATTTCTCGAAACCATTCCCCAAACAAGCACATAAAAATGAGACCCACTGAGCTTGGTGACATCGCAGCTGGCCTCAGCATACATTTCTCATGGTGATGTGTATGTGGTTGGATGCAAAGGTGATGGAAGGTAAAACAAGAGGTTACTTGGAGTTCAGGTGCATAAGAAGAGACTTCATGACATATCCCCAGCGCAATAAGAGACAAACGGCTTGATGAGTTACAATTACATCTAGCGAGCAACTAACTACATAACATACCACTGGGTTTACTAGATGTGAGTAAATCATGATCACTTTCCTTTTTCAATTACAGCTGCAGGGGTTTTATTTAGTTGCTGGAGGTGTTTCTATGAAACAGGCTTGTTGTGTGAATGTGAATAGTGAATCAATAGTGTTTGCCTTAATAGTTTGCACAGAATTATGATTGGTCCAGCTAAGATGAAGCATAAATGGTCACTAAATGTACATCTTCATCAGGTGTTCAATAAGTGAATCAAGGTCAGTCAAAGTTATACCATGACTATCTGACTAAATTCAGTTGACATTGTGCCCATGTAAGCCAATTTCTTATTGGGGAAGGGGGTTATTCAGTTTTTTTTTGTTTATTTCCCTTACCAGTGGGGAGTGACAGATCCATCCCACTGACATCATTCAACATTTATAAATGTGTCCTTATATGTCAGCTTACAACCACTTTCAGTTTGCGTCCGTTTTTCTGTGGATATTTTTCATGAATGTAGCTAGCTAGGTAGCTAACTAGCTCAAATACACACACTTCTGAAATCCCCCCGGCTTTCATTAGTGATATCTTCCTCTGGTATCTCATTTTCAGCTTGTACACATTTTACACATCTGTGGCTTTTTTAAGAGTACAATGAGTCTAAGTTCCTGTAAATCCCCAAAATCCAAAGCAACCAACTGTAAGAATTCCATAGTACTGATGTAATGTTTATACTGTTTGCATTTGATAACACTGCAAAGATCAACAATAGACAGATGGAGAGAATGAGATGAAACAATTCATCGAAAGATTTGAAGTTAAGTTTTGAGTTTTGACAGTTCTAACTAGCTTTGCAAAGATTGTATACACTCCAGTGTATTTCTTTAAACAGTGCTGCCATAGTGATTGAAATACAAATCCTTTGGAAACCCTTGGATGAATGGATCCATAGAGAGCTGCTCTGTGAGCAGCATTGCAATTATACAATAATTGTATTCCCCTCTTATGGGAATTAACCTGCAGACACTAAGTCACTGCCCTCGCCTACAGACGTTTCCCCTCAGAAACATCAATTTTCCCATTTTCTAATCCTCAAATTGCTACTCATGTCAGCTCTGAAGTTCCAGGTACAAACTTGCTTGGTTTAGCAAAGCCAGCCCTTTGGCAAGTTGTAATGCTGCGATGTATGCACAGACATTATTCCCTGGAGTTTGAAGGGCATGCATTTGGTTTTGGCATTGAAGGTGGAAAGCAGTGGACTGGGTGTGTGCACAGCAGTGCCTGAATTATCAGCAAAGCACGCTTTTGACCCGGGGGTCGTCAGTTTGAATCCTGTGAGAATTTTGGTCAGTGAATTAGACACACTCCTCACCTTTTTTCAACAACTGCTGTCACAGTGCTTTAGACCAAAGCAAGAAACCGTGGCAGCAGTGGGTAGCAACAGGCCTGTATCTGTGTGAGTGAGAGCAGGATGTTACAGGAAAAGAGCAGTTGTGCTTAGTAAACCCTCCCTTGGTAAATAAAGGTTGAAAGGAATATACTTTCATTGCCCTGGGTTCTGCACTGCAGCTCCTCTTCTCTACACAACTGGGCCAAAAGGTCATGAAGGCTTGGTGGGGTGGCAGTAATTATAGAACCAGGGCAACTCGCTTAAAAAATCAATCTGTATCTGGAAGCAAAGCTAGAGAGCAGAGACATTTATCCTTAAACTGTCACAATTAAAATGTTATTTTACTTGTCTCCTTGTCTGGTGCTTGGGATTAATCATTCAATTTACCACAGCTGAAAATCTCAAAATCTCATCAGACCTTTAAAGGCTTTACTCTGATTTGCTTGCATTGCTCGTAGCTTCTTAATAGGTTGTTCAGGGGTTATGTTTTCTATGTAAATTGTATGATTTGGATTCTGCACAGCTGTTATATTTAGTTGGATATTAGCTAGTGGCTGCAATGCTCTAAGTTATTAAGAGGCAGGGAACCTAATGCAGTGAGCATTGAGAGGTCTATATTACTTGGGTTTTCATGATTTAAGATAAGACTAAAGTAATGGGTCAAAGGGAGGAAGATGTGTGAAGACAAACTCACTCACTCTGTGTTTGAATTTAGCCGTTATCTAAGTTACAACCTCAGCTTTCCCGAGATTCCAGCGCAGATATGTTTTAGATCAATTTAGAAATCATTAGCTGAAAACATTATTGACCTCTTCCAAGCAGTTCATTGCAAATTTGAGTGTTTCTGTCTTGGAGCCAGGGAGCTACAAAGTGGGTTGTGATCAGCTATTAATCCTTTCAGCCATGTTCATTGCAAAACTTGCATCTTTGATCATTGTTAATAGCAGTGTCTGGATCTGGTATGGCAAAGCTGTCTTCCAATCTGGTTCGCCACAGATCAAACTGTAATTTTCTCCAAACATCCAGCTGTCCAGCTCACATATGTGACTACAAAGCAGCCTGGAGCTGCCATCCACAGCTGTGGAGAGAGGTTTAAAAAAGACGTGGTTCATCTGTCAACGCCTGGTTTCCGGCCAGAAAGGGAAGTTAGGCCCATCTCCCAGTGTTTGTGAGAAACATCTGACAGCCTTTTTTTTTATGTTTGTGTGCTAGCCTATCAGTCCATCCATTTAACAATAATTAACTCTTAAATTGATTCTTTTGATGAAGGAAATTAATGCAACCTACCTTAATGAAGGTGTGGGTCTTGATTGCAATTTGAAGAGAGACAGACAGACTTAGAGGCCTATACATTGTTGTAACTTGTTGTATGGACCTATCAAACAACTACTATCAAACAAACACATGATATATTTGTGCATATTAGATTTCTGCTCTTATTGAAGTCTTTAGCAGCTGTTTTGGTTCTCTGTTTTAAACCCTTCTTGTTTTCTTAGTTACTTCTAGAGTGGTTTTGCACTGTATCTCCTAGAGATAATTTGATAGTTACTATCAGTGGTATTGTGATGTCTTTGTCCCTGAAATGTTCTATCAGTGTCATGGTTTTATTTTTCTGTGGTAGCTTTCACTCTTTGCCCACCTATCCACATCTTATTTTTTTAATTCAAAACAAATCACAAATGCCTCATACATTAGGCGATTGAGAGAGACTTTTACTTTAAATAAGAAATACTACATTTGATTTGCTTGGAATTGTTGGTGCACTTTATTTTAATTCAATTCAATTCAATTTTATTTATATAGCGCCATATCATAACAAAGTTATCTCAGGGCACTCAATCACATGGAGCCGGTCAAGACCAACTTCCACACACACAAAGACCCAACGTTCC
>JAVQJL010058882.1:0-10813 GCA_036024295.1 Nannoperca obscura | reverse complement strand
GAACGTTGGGTCTTTGTGTGTGTGGAAGTTGGTCTCGACCGGCTCCATGTGATTGAGTGCCCTGAGATAACTTTGTTATGATATGGCGCTATATAAATAAAATTGAATTGAATTGTTATAGTAGCTGACAGAGTTGATAGCAAACCTGTGAAAATAAGACTCAAGTTGGAAATATCTTTTGAGACAAATAAGATCTTTTTGCTGCCTAAACAATTATTATCAGCCATGCTTGAATGTCATTATTTATAGTCCATAATATGTTTGGAAATGTTTCAGAAAATTGCATTTTATCCCAAGAGCCTGCTATCCTCAAGTACTGAAGCCAAAATTAATTGCCGACACTAAACATGATGAATGTCATCTCCATTCATATATATTATATTAGCATGTTTTGTATGTCTAGAAATATATTCACTTTTTCCTGTATTGAGGAGCCCCAGTACTTGAAGTGAAAACCTTGTGAAATCACATGGAAATGTCTCTGTAATGAAAAAATACATTCTGTGACTATGAGTAACCCTGCTTGCCATTGCTTGCTGGTTTTTCTTGTGCATGTAAGCACTTGGGTAAACTCTGTAAGCCTGATTCACTTGTATCCAGCGGAGTCTGGTGGAAGTCTTTAAAAGCACATGATAAATAAATCACTTGAAACGGAGCTGATTTTGGCAGAGCCCAACAAGTAGCTTTGATTGAGGCATAAAGTAATGTCACAGTCTATGTGTGTGTCTTTGTGTATGTGCGTGTGTGTCACAGCAGTAGCACAGAAGCAGACTGCATGCCACACAGTGAGGCAGCACTGGGATCCGTCATCAGAACCATTATCCTTTGTTTGAGCCAGACCCACCTACATCAGGCGATGAAAGTTCAGGTTAAAGTGCACTCGGCTGACAAAAGCTCTCTGCTTTCTCAAATAACCAAATTAATTTGGCCTGATAAGACGGAAATGTTTGCATCAATTACAAGAGTGTGCATCCGTGCACAGTGGCCTTCAAGGGGAGCTTTTTTAATACTTTACAATACAAGCCCATTTCTAATTGCTTACACTGCATCTGCATTACTGACATCACATACAAAACAACAAAAGGTATCATCAGTCAAAACATCCTCATTATATCTACGCTACTAGACAAGACTGTGTAACTGTAATCAGTATAGTATAATTATCAACCCAATGCTTTTAAATCTCATAATCAAATAATTGCACATAAGCAGATTCCATCTTGCTGCTGGGTGATGGCTGCAGGTATTTCATTAACTCAAAGGACAGAATCCTTCATTTCCTACATATATCAGTGTTGACATTTCAGCAAAATCTAAAATAGCTTACTCAGCATGAGAAAGCGTGTGTCTCACAGTTGGTAACCCTGCTGAAAACAACAACAAAAAGAACTTGAATTCACTTGAAGGGAATAATCGTGAATAATCATACTTATTGCTGAGCGTGAAGGTTCAAAAATTGTTGTTTGACCCTCATCCAAGGTTCACTTACTAGCTTCTTCTGGGGCTTTAAACCGCATCTTGTGGTCGTAATCAGGGAATAAAGAACTTGTTATTTCAAATTAGTAAGCAAGCAAGCCAGGAACACACTGGCGCTAGTCAGTCACAATAGCTGTCCAAGCTGCTCTCTTCCTTTCTCTGTGCTGAGCTGCTTACTCACCTGGTGCTTTCTTCCCATTCATTAATATTTTATTAAAAAGGTTCCCTTGATTGCTAATAATAATGCTAACAATAAGTTTATAGAGTTATTCAAAAGACATGTTTGTACCATCTACTCCTGTCTCATTACTGTCTGTAAACAATGCATTTTTTATTAATTTTAGTTAATACTCTGACAGAAGAGGGCAGAAAAGTACAGAAAAAATCTTTATTGATGAAATGTCCAAGTCATTGACTATACTGAATCACTGTTGTCACTTAATCAGTAGCTTTTAGCCGTGGAGCTCCTCTCACTGGTGACGGTGATGATCACAAGACATTACGTCCTCATTAAAGACTTATTAACTCAAAAGACTCCTGTCCCTGTGTCGAAGTGTCCCAGTTGCTCCTGATTTGGAAGTCACTTTGGATAAAAGCATCTGCTAAATGCCTAAATGTAATTGCAGTTTATTGTAACAGCTTATCTTTGGGAAAAAGGCGAACAAGCTACATAGTCAGTGACTACAAGTGGTTTAAATTGGCAAATTGACTTGTGATTTCCACCTCCCATGGTGACACACAGCTTATTAACAGCTTCCTCCATTTTGGACTCTCTGGCTCTGTTTGCACTGTGAAGACAGCTAACTATTGGTCAGTGGGTGTAAATTCACAGTAAGTCTATGAAATGTTGTCATTCTGTGTTCTGGCTTTATGTTATTGAACACATATTTGACATTATATTTCACAATGTTCATAGACATTGGAATTGTGGCTGATAGACCATTTTCTTTATTCACCAAAATCTTTTACACTTTTTGCTCTAGGTGTTTGCAGTATTGGGGGAAAAATCAAATACATTTAATAATTTGTAATATGCAAAAACAACATTTGGATGGAAACTTATTTTGCTGTTGTTGAACATAGTATCTATTACAAGAAAGCTTGATGTACATGTCTATTTAATCTGTTGTGTTTCGTGTCATTCTGTCCATAACTCCATAGCAGGGGTGTGTGGGATTATTGATCGAGTGTGCAGGAGGACAATAGCAGGATACACATTCAAACAAGGCTACAGTTAATTCCCTCCAAGCCTCACAGCCAAACCACAAACACAGGAGAGGCTACCCACAAAAATGTTTCCCATAACAGCTCCCATCTCCACTGATAAGCCCAGAGCCAAGATAAATAAGAACACGCTCCTCTGCCAGCCTCCTAGTTTACAGTGTAAATACTGCTGGAGGGTGCCGGGCAGTTGGTCAACATTTCCTCTTTTAAGTCTGCCACACCCCAACTAACATTACAGGTCCTCAGCTGTGGACTCATCACAGAGGTAAAAATCCTCCTCTGGGTCCAGGGATCAGTGGATACCTGTGAACTACCCTGCTCTCTACACTGATGGATCGTTTCTTCAGTAGCTACGAAGACTGTCACTGGAAAAATACTTTCAGATACAAATAGTTTGATATTTAACACTTGAAAGGTCAAGCCATGGTTAAATAATGAGAAATATTTCAGCTTTTAAAATGGCCGCCCAGATGTTTCTTAAAAGCTACGTGGCAACATTTATACAGCGTTTTTTACCACTCACACATCGAAGGCAGCAAACTACCATGCAGGCTGCTCACCGTCTGGAGCAATATGGGGTTCTGTGAATGTCAGCACTTCAACATGTAGACAGGAGGAGGTGGGGATCAAAGGCCAAGCAGCTCTACCTCCTGAGCCTGTGGACCCACTTTCTTTTGAATCTGTGTGTTTGAACTGTCTGTGCACATGCTAACCCCTAAATTCATTATCACCTCTCATGTGTATATGTTGAACGGATGAAACAGATCCTTGGACCCTTTTTGTTTATCAAACAGAGAGCTTGGTAAAATATCTGCCACTTCAGAGGGAAAAAACCCGTCTGGCCATTCTTGAAGGGGAATATTAACAGGAAACACAGAGTGCGTGTCGAAAGACAACTGATGGAACGGAAGCAGAGCTGTGCTTTGTTGGCCGGTCAGGTGTCGTCTCTCCTCTGACCCCCAGCGTAAGCCAGAGCTTTCAGACAGCAAACACACCTTCCATGGAACAGCTGGACTAATTCACAATCCTTTGAGAATCATTGTATACAATGTGGTTGTGGGCCACTGTTGTTGTTGATGATGGAGGTTGTGCTTTAACACAGAATCATTACACATGAAATAACCTGAAATGTTTTTTATTTTCTACGCACATTTTATTATTTAGGATTCAGTATGTTAATCTTTCATTTAGAAGCAGTGCTGTATTCTAAAGTTTCCTCTTGCAGTGATTAGGTTTCATTCCTCTGAAAGTCTGCCTCTACTGTAACCAATTACCGTGGGGGTTGAGGTGATTAGATTTTCCCTAACTGAAGAGACACTGATGTGTAGCCATGCCAACATATGGGTTTTGTCATGGATTTAAGAGTGGAGCGGAGCAAAGTAATATCAAACTACGATGTCAGGTGATATTTAGAAGATCAAATGAATTGATCGATTTACAACAGCCTCGATAGGAGCCTCTATCTTCTGTCTATAGCGGCCGCCATTGTTGTTATTAGCATTTCTTGGTTATATTTAAGTGTGGGTAAAGTGACTTAAAGGTACGTTGTGGAATTTTTGTCCACTAGTAGCATTATGGAGCAATAATGACACATGCACGCACAAGAGAGCACGGGCGGATCAGTTCACTTCCTCCCACTGGTACTCGCTGTTCCGCTGGTCAGCAGTTGGTGGCAACAAACAAAGCAATGTGCCAACAACGGCAGTGAAGAGTAGAACTGCTAGAAAGAAAACAAAGACGTGAACCATGCACAATTCAAATCAATTTTGCAGATGATTCATCAGGAAGGAAACTCAGCATGTTAGGCCCCACAGATACACACAATGTAAGTGTTGGCTTAAAAGTAGCCACATTTGACATGTATCTTGACTCAGTAAATTATTTAGTTTTGGTATCAGCCTATAAAAGCCATCATGTGTATGTTTTAGATTTTATTAAGTAACCCCCTCCCAAGTTGCTAAACCCCCTCAAATTCCCAGAAATAAACTACAGCGGGCATGAGCACTTATACAGTAGGTACGGAAAGTATTGCCCTGCAGGAGGACTACAGGATAATAATAGTGACTTTATGGGTTCAATAGATTCACAAATGAGAAACACAAACACACTTTAAAGGGTCGTATACTAAATCTGAGATATAGTATTGGTAAAATACAAGTAGTATGAAACACTGGAATGCTCTTGTAGTTTTTGGTGTGTATGTAGTACATGTATTTCTGTAAATCTGTCTCCTGTGGCATCGTCATGAGCGTCTTCTGGGTGTTTCATTCCCTGACAGTGATTAACTCTACTGCTGTTTATTGTCTCATCTTCTAAGAAGATGCAGGATCAGACAAACGCTGCATGACCAACAGGCTGAGGTTTTGTAAATGTGGGAACGTGGGAATTCCCTGTGGTGCTGCTGGTGCTGAAGAGGTGGCTTCTTGACTCATCAAATTAAATTAGAGAACAGGTTCCAAGGCTTTTCCCCACGGCTGTTTCATTTGTTTTGCAGCGAGCATGTTCTCGTGTTAGCACCTCCAATAGTAATGCATTTAACATGCACGTACGTCCTAACTTTAATGCTCATGGCATGGTAGCATTCCTTAATGCTATTTTAACATTAGCTTTCAGTTGAGGCTGACAAAGCTTAGGCTAATGAAAGGTCCATTTAAAACATACAGCATTTCCAGAGTTCTATATATATGTTATAATAAGTAGCTATAATATGTTGATAAGAGAACATATTTGCATACTATCACCAACAAGCAGAAGCAGGAGCACATGCTTACAGAAAGGCTTCTCAGCCTCTCCTCTTTTCTGTACCAAGAGATAAGGATCTATAGCATCCACTGCGTGCTTCGCATCAACGCAACCATGAGTGCTGGGAATTCCCAGGCGCTTCAAAACCAGGCTGACTATAAGAATCAATATAAAGCAAAGTTTCTCTATGGTCTGCTGCTCAATACCTGTTTATCCCCCATCACACAGCAGAGCTCCTTTCATGGCTGGACCCCTACCTTTGTGTCATGTAGCAACTCAAGCATACACCTCACTTGTACAGTATTTCACAACTACTTAAGAATGCAGAATGATAACAAGTCAGTCAGTTGGACAGAAGTAGCGACCTGATGAATTACCCTTTTAATTGCTTTAACTGTTATCTCAAAGTATGATTTCAATAAAGAGCCAAAACTTCAAAATGTTATCTCTTTCATCAACGTTTCTCTTGTGGAACCAACACAATGACACACATAACATGCAGCGTCAGATTATGGGCAAATGTGTAAAATCACCTTAAATAAGGTTTCACACCAATATTATGGACAGAACACTTTTAGTGTCTTTTAAAAAAACGTGACAGCTTGCATCCACATGTGCACACACACACACACACACACACACACACACACACACACACACACACACACTCATGCCTTCTACACAACTTTATTGTAGATGAAGTGAAACAGAGAAGAGATAGGCTGAATCCATTGGGAAATGACTGAGTGCACAACAAGAGCAGTATCTGGATGTGATGTGTACATATCGTTTTTGGTGACCAGACCAGAATATCCTACAACCCTGTTTCACATGTTCTTATGGTCAGTGGCAATGTATTTTATAATCATAGGAACTGTTACAAACATGTGCTGTCTTGTGCTTCAAGCCACTGTTGACCTTTGAAATATCTGTGCATCTAATGAAAAAGGTGTCACTTGTAGCAACAAACCCACAGAGAATTATTACCTGACTGTGCAGACTAAACAAGTTTCTCAGTTGCAAAAAGGTGGAAGGTGTGGGTGATACCACTGTTACTCACATGCATGTGCATGTTTGTGTTTTTTATCAAATGACATATTCACTACAGGTTTACCCATTCAAACCTTTACCTGTTTCCTGAGAAATACAGTAATGGGGAAAACGTTCTTTTTTAACATTAAGAACATCTTGAAATATATTTAGAAACAATGTGCAACATGCACCTATCTAAGAGCAGCGCTAAAGAAAGACGGCCATAATCACCATCTGAAATTTCACACCAAGTTATAGCTTCACTAATGGGGAAAAAGACACCAACAAATCCACAAATTACTGGCTTTAAGGAATTTCATTTGTTTATACAATGAAGAATTTTCATATAGGATATCATAGCCATAAGGCAGTGAACTCTGTATTTAATATTCTGTGCAGCTATAGTGAAGTTCAAGTTGCATGCAAAGTTATATTATGTTCATTCTAATGTTGATTAACATAAATGACATTATTTTGCCTTAATAATTATATAATACAACTAAATTATACACTAAATTGGTCAGGTTGGTAACCCATAGGTTTTCTGCATATTTCTCCTTGTTGCATTTTGTGCTTGAAATATGACCAAAGTGTTGAAAATGTCAAATGTTCAGGAAAAATGTGAATCTCTAATCTACACCAAACTTTGAGATCATTGACACATCATTAAATGTTTTGTTGAATTTGTTGCCTACTTGATCCTAGCAAAGAGACTGTAGGTAGATTAAAACTTGAAACTTGAAACTTGAAAGAGCGAAAGATTTTACCAATTGAACTCTTTAGATGTAATGTTCACACCGTTTTGACAGCTTGAAAGATTGACAAAGACGTTCAGAGAAAGAAAATCCCAGCAAACTTATTGTGTGTATGTCTTTTAAACTGAGCACATTTGGAAGAAGAGCAGAGGGAATTACCACAGGGCCTCAGGGGCTGAGACAGAGCTGATAATAGCTGCACTGAACTCATCATGGCATGCAGTGAGTAATTAAAAAGCTACCTGTAGTTTCTTGCCGCCTCACAAAAAATGCCAGCTCTGAAGGTCAAGGTGAGGAACTCTTTTCCACTTTCTATTATAAAATCATGCACAGTGGATGTTTTCTACAAAGAGGAAACATTAAAGAAATCCCTTTTTAAACAGACTGCAAACAGGTTAGGCTATGGAACTGAGATTAGATACTTTTTAAAGCTGCTTTATCAATATTTTTATATTAACAGTGGATAAAAGTTGTAGTTGTAATGTGTACGTGGTCACTCAGTGACAAACCAACACGTCCTCATACCTAAACAAAAGGTCGTTAGCCAATGACTCCCAAACCGACACAAATGTCTGTTGGAGAGTACCAGGGGCAGGCGTACTGGACCTTCGTTGTCATAGTAACAATAATAAACACGTGGTTAATGTTGTGAAACTGTCAGTTTGGTTAGGTTTAGGCACCAAAAGTAAGGCTGTAATTTACACGCCGATGGTTATGAGTGAAGTGCTAAAAGCAAGACTGTCTCATTTAACTACTTTTAATACAAGATTCTGCTTTGTCTCACAATTCAGATAATTAAAGATGAATACACTTTGTGAATTTATTATGGTATCTTCAGATAAAGAAACAGGGCATCTTCTTCTCTATAAGGCTATGTATTGGCTGCATGTGTCACCCAACATTTGTGAAGTTGTAGTGTTCCCAATTCACTCAAACTCAAAATGATAGAGCAATACAAGGAAATTCAAAAGGTTCTTTGTAGATGTAGATGCTTTGTTCTTAGAGAGTGAAACATATCTTCCTAAGTGCAGCTTTGAGATTCATAATCACAGCTCTGGAGTGACCTTTGAGTCATTCAGCTGACCCGAGGATCAAAGCAGCACGGCGTACCTGTGCGAGCATCTCTTGTTAAGTACAAAGGTCTGTGCTGTCAGGCCGACCCTCCATGTAGCTGACCTGCAGCACCCAAGCCAACTCAGACGCAAACCCATCCAGCCTCAACAAACACACTGCTGGACAACTTCAAACACAGCAATCAGCTCTGAACTTCATTACCTCACATGAAAGACAAAGATTCATCTTTCATTTGAGCCAGAAATTTCGTTTGATGCAATGCACTGACCCATATGGGCACAGTGCAGGTTTGGGTCTAGACAATCAGGCTCAGGTCTGTCACAATACATCACTACTACACATGTACAGTACCAATTCCGGTTTCAATAAGATCCATATAAAAATGACCTTCTTTACTCTTTCCACAATGGCCTGTCTGGCTTCTGCAATGGTGTAGCTCTTATAACAGCCTTTGACAAAGGTAATGTCCTCATCCCACACCACTGTGGATAGAAATGGGATGGCTCACTTCCTAATGCTTCTGTTACAGCAGCTCATACGAGGCAGTTACTCTTCAGTGAACCTGGGAAGCAAAACATTTCAGAGTTGGCGGAAGGTAATTTTTCTCACTTAGCCAAGGGCAGCAGCGCCAGACTGTATGAAGCAGAATGGGGGTTTGAAAATAACCTTTAGAGCCACAAAGATCTGTCAGTGGAATGTACCTTTCAGTCATTTTAGCTACAACACATAGTCCCTACATTTAAATGACTACATTTTGATGAACAGCTCACTTTTGACTGGTTACAAAGGCAGAATTGGAACTTCCAATTTAACTCTTTAGCTGCCTGAAAGAACCACATGCTTCCTGCTAAAATTAAGTTACACTACTAAAGTACATTACTGGTTTTAGTGGTGACAAGTCTTAAAGCATAAGTCGATTTTGTGGCCACTTGGAGGCAGTGGAACAAGCTGTAAATACAACAATGACAAATGTGTTAGATAACAGTTTCCTATTTACACACCCAGCAGAGCAACATTAGCAATTATTCTGAAGACATGTTTTGTCAAATGTGAAGTATCAAAATCATATTTTGCATAATTAGAGACAGTAGCTCTGAACAGTCAAAGATAAAATAAGCATTTGACTTGGGAGATCTACAAATCTCCCAATTAAAAGCATTTGAATATTTTGTCTGATAAGAAAACTCAGCATCTCAAAAGACATGTAATCACTAAAAGAGACAGAAGAGCAGGTAAATGACTGCCAGCCCCCACCTCTACCTGAAGATCTAGGATTATTAAAAAAGTAGATGAAAAAGTGTCATTATAATTAGAATAAAGATACATATTTGACCTATTTGTCTCAGTTATATTTGTTTCTCTTTTAGAAGAATCAATGTACAGTATGTGGACAGTTTTATGACATAAAGTCCCTTTGAACAATCCTGTACAACTGAACCAAACAGTGATAAGCTGCATGTCAAGCAGGTTCCCTCAAGGCCGGAAACAAGTATTTTAAAGAATGATGAAGTGAGCTTTCATGTCTTTTGCCCTTTTTCACTGTCAGTGCCGTAGGGAAAGTCAGTGCTTGGTATATCAGGGAAAGTCTCTCCCTTCCTCTGGTCATATATCAATGTATATAATGTATTGGCGCTCATTCCTCTTAGTTCACATGATACCAAATCAGTTAACAGGCAGGGTTTTAAATGATGGACTTGTGGAGTGTTCAGAACACAAAGCCTTCACAATGTTTACATTTTGAAGGTGCAATCAGAAATATTGTATTGGCTTTTAGAACAAAATGGCCATAATTTGTAGGATTGCAGGATTTCTCAAGTGTTGCTGATTGTTATCACTCAAGTTTCCTCAATTTCCCAAATGGACATTATTGCTACAAGGTGGTTAGGTACTACAGAGTTGGAAAAACACCATTACTGCAACCAGTACTGGAACAAAGAAATTCCCTGTGACACAAAAATAACTGTTGCGTAGTTTGATCTTATACTTAATAAGATGATGATTTTTTTAGACCACCACTAAAAAGACCTGCCTGCATTCTTGCTGTTACTCCTACTTACTATGAAATGATAAATCATGAAGATGTGTAATATTAATGTGCGTGATCTCAGTGACGTTTATGGATGAGTAGGCAGGTTCAGGAAAAAAGACACTAATGAGCATGTGCAGTGGGCCACACAACACAGACGCAAAGCACAAAGAGAAAAACCTTTACTGGCAAATGCATAATCTGTTTTATCTTGATGTCTGGAATTAAGTTCTCATAATACATCCATTAGTTAGAATAATGCATTCCACTGTTTATAGAGCAACTGTGAAAACGGAAGAGAGACTGACCGATCGCCGCCATGATGACCTTTCCAGAGCTGTACAATCCTGCCATTAAGGTGGGGGGGGGGGGGGGGACACTGTGCATGGCGTTGGGGTAGTTAAGGGGATAAAGTTGGGTTTTAGTGTTTTTATTTGAAAAGGGTTTTGTATTTACAAAACCAAAAACCTGGGAAAAACGCCCC
>JAVQJL010058864.1:0-17353 GCA_036024295.1 Nannoperca obscura | reverse complement strand
TAAGAACACAGGTCAGACTGTTCTTAGTTTCCAAAACAAGCTGTCTCTTACAGAAATTATCTAAATGCAGAGAGTACACATTATCAGACGTATTCACGTACAGTTATTGTAGCAAAGCATATTAAATCATAAGAATTGTAATAATGAGAAATTTTTGCCATTACAATCCGCTGCTCCGTCAAGACCTCTGGGCACAGTAAGCAGATCTGTCCCAGACCATCTCAGAGTCAAAGCTTAACATTGAGAAGTAGCATTGAATTTTTAATCGCCATTAATCTAAAACTAACTCCCAGAAAACTTGAGTTTGCTCCAACTTTCACTTCTTTTAAATCAGGGCTTAAAACCTTCTGTTTGCCACTGCATTTTATTAAGTTTATTTGGGACAATTTATTCCTATCTAGCACTACAATGTAACTGTACTGCAATTTACTTTGTTTAAATCTTTTTTAATCCTATATATGTGTGTCTTCTGTTTCTTAATGCCTTTATGTCTTATGTAAAGCATGTTGAATGGCCTTGTTTTGAAAGGTGCTTTACAAATACATATGCCTTGTCTTGCCTAAAGGAACAGAAAATACACTGTTTACAAATGTCATTTGCATAGGCTTGGCAAGCAACTTCCTCAAGCAATCCTACGCTACCAAGCTTAAGTAGGCTAACCTGAGCTGTCTTGCTAAAGCTGAATGTACATCACACACTGATTATGGATATGTTGTAGAAGTAGCAAAGGATGGTAGTGTGTTGAAACATCAGTAGCAGCTGATGTAGAACAGCCACAGTTTAAATAAAGCCAGATTTTAATCAAATCCTTTGATTGACAACCAACCCAATACTTTTTAAACATCTCAACTTTACCTTTGCAGTCGATTATATATAATGTATTTTGCAAATATAACATATCGAATGGGTTTGAATTCCTCACTTTTTAACTGCTTTCAGCTTGTAGCACATTGCATTGTTTATTAATGCAGATGCAAGTTATATAAACCTTGATCTGTAGTTCTTTGTTGTTTTCCCCCTCATTTTTACCCTCATGTTAGACAAACTCTGCATAGCTGAAAGTTCACTCCACCCTATGCCACCGTCTGTGCTGAATATTCTTCTGAAACACATCTGTCAGCATACGCAGAAAGCAGGATCTGTCCTCTCATCAAATGTCACCTTAGAAGGCACTTGGTGCACTAAGAAAATGGATAGAAAATGTAATTATCCTTAGGTTTGTTGTTGCATAATAATTATGCTTCCAAGTCGAAGCATGAATAGATAGCGGGATGATGGATTTAAATAGATTCCAGGCGGAGTGTCAAGTGAGGGTGTTTGTGGTACTGCACACATTTGTTTAACAAATGTATAAATGCACTGTTGCAGCCTAATGGAGATAATGACTTCAGAGGTCAGAGAGGCTTTCTGGCAACTTTCTCTTTGAAACCCACAGATCCTGAAGTGACTGTGGTCAACCAATGGCTGGAAAGTTAGTGTACATACATACATACATGTTATACTGCAGTAAAATAACTGAGATCAGGAATACACAGCTTGACCATTACGATGATGTGGCATTGTTGACAGTTACATACCGCTGCCGGCTGCTCTGGTGTGAAAACTAGACCTGATCATTTTGGCTTATGTGTGCATGATCTGGATTAGCTGATTTAAAACTCACAAAATGTGTTGTTGAGGCGCATTTGGGCAAAGCAATCAACTGTTTCTACTTAGCTAATCAGTGGTCAGTAGAAGAGTGTGATTATGTTGAGTTGTTTCCAGGTGTGATTGTGTGCTACCATTTGAATTTACAGGAAGCTGACAAAGAACAAACTGCAAAATGTATGGGAGTAGTTTGAAGAATGGACAAACCAGGCGATTTCCAGTCTACTCATTTTTGGCCACTATGATGTGCTTTTGAACATTATTTCCTGATAAATGACCTTACCAACATTTAATGTTAGTTTCTTTTGTAACTAGGCAGGCTATCTTTTGCTTACTTCAACCAAATATTTATAGTACCTTAAAAGGGAATTTTATTACTGGTCTTGGGAAGTACTACTGCATATGTGAAAAATTTGTATTTTGTGGGTCCAGAGGGAGCTGTGTAAAATCTGATGAACTGCCTCAAGTCATGTCACTTCAGTCTGAGTTGGTTGGGGCTGAAGACTACAAGTTTGAAAATGAAAAGATTCTGTGTTAGAAAGAAGTGAGCTGACCAGATCTCGGTGGCCTCCTCCTCATCTCTGCTAGAGGGTAGCATAACACACCAGAATCTCTGATTGTCGGTGGTGGCGTTGTATTGTGGGTAATGTAGGCACCCAAATTTGACAAGGAAAACGAATGTATTGAATAAGAAAGACAATATCTCTGGTTTATTTTCTCTTTTTTTATGACATACGTAGATCTAGATAGCAACAACAAACACCACCTAATTAACTGATAGCCTTAAGCAGTTTAGTTTCCCTTTTACCACCTACTTACAGTGTTGTCTAAATTCATTAGATATAATGGAAAACTTTACAATGATGTTCTATTGCGTCTTTCCACAAGTAGTTACTGTTCAGCTTGGAGCCTTTCATGAGAAGTACACTAATCAATATCTGCTTCTATTCCCTCCCTCGCTGTGTAGATTTCAAGACAAGTTTAGGCTAAGGTGATGTCAGGGATGGAACAAAGTCACTTCAAAGTAATTCAAACTTTGCCGGAGGCAACTAAACTGTCTGCTGTGCTCTGTAAAAGAGACGTGCTGCAAAGGAGAAGAGCTATAAAGTTTATCTTCAGGGTTAAAAAAAATCACTATATCCAAACCTTTCGAAGTTTTGCAGTGTTTGAGTGAGCATTTGAAGTGTGCAAAATCCTGTGGCTGAATCTGAACATTTTATCAGCAGTTTTTATGCTTTATGAGATCACTCCCATGCTATGTTGAAGTTGTGTTTGGCATCAGTTTGCTGTGGGGTAGTTGTTATTGCTGGTCAGGCTTGCAAGTTTTAATTATAGCCATCTTAACAAGACCAGACTCATGCCAATTGCAATTAGCTACTTGATAGAATTTGAATCTACAGCAATCTCAATCCATGGGACACAGTACTATGTGTTTTTTATTCTATCTATCTATCTATCTATCTATCTATATATCTATCTATTTTTTCCCTTCCATTCACTGAGCCTCCCCTGAGAGAGGCCTGCCTCCCACTTAAGAAACCTCTGATCTAGACGGATAGATTGTTTTATGTAAGACAGTTCTGAGTAGCAGCACACAGTCTTACCAGAATCTTGTTTATCTATGTGAGGCCTCTTTCAAAAAGAGCAGTGGATTCACATGCCATCAAGTTAGTAAACTAAAGATGTCTACCCCCCCGATATATGGTTTGATTCACTGTTTGGTGGACAGGTTACATTTACATGTTGGAATGTGTTCTGATATGTAACCCGACCTGTTCCAGCTTTCAGATGAACATCCTCACAGGCTCGGTTCCTGTGGAGGTCAGGTCTGGGCCTGCAGCTCTCAGGCTTCAGTCTCCAGAAAGTCTCAGTCTTGTCAAGAGCTGAACTTTTTTTTTTTCTTGTGCTACCTAATTATTTTTTTCTTCTTCCTCTCATTTATTAAACAAATGTCATGATGTCTGAGGTGATGCAATCACTCGAGACACACACATTGTGCTTTAATTTGAACAGGCACACTCTGCTGAGTACTGTGCTAACTTTGGTGGCAAGTTGTTTTCTTGTCCTCAAGGCCCTTTTATTTAATTTATGATGATAATCATTCCAAGGCATCAAGTGTGATGCTCACTTTTCAAAGGGAGGTGGCTCTACAATTACTCTAGTTCCCTGGGGACATAAAGAATGCTTACATAATGTACATTTTTCTTCCAGGGAAGTGCATTTGACTGGAAATGAAACTTTTGGACTGTGGAAAAATGCATCCTATTAAATGACTTTATGACCAGCCAAGAAGATTCAAATTGAATGGTGTCTTTCTAGAAAAACTGATGAGAGTGAATGTGGAGTTCTGGTTGTGTATGAAGGAGGAAAAAAATAAAAGAGGGAACTCTGTAACTGTGTGGATTGTTGGATATATCTTTATCTATTTATCTTTATCTAAGTCCTCATACCCAAACGAAGAAAAAAAGTTTGTCAGTGCCTGTTGAATGAGATGCAATCTGTTGTTGTTGTTTAAATAAGGCAATTTTACCATGACAAACATTTAGAATGATTTTGTGCTACAAATACTGAAGTGTAAAAAATAAACAATTTCTGTTATGTCCTGTACAGTATATCTGTCTGTGTGCTTGCCCTTTGATTATCTGTTATCAGGAAGTCGTGACCAGTCAGTGACAGAAGGCCTTGCTTTAAAAAGCTCTTCTGCCACCTCCCTCACTCTCTGTTAGCAGCCTCTGCAGAAGTAGAGTCTCCCTGCACCACTTTGTTTGTTCTTTGTTTTCATTTTATTACGTTTATTAAATTTGGTTAATCTAACTGTGGGTTTTCCTTCATGTTATGTTCCCCCAGCCAGGGACGTAACATCGTGGCAAGAAGATGAATAAAAAATATTTCTTCAAATAAAATACTGCATTGGTTTGCGAGTACACACACACACACACACACACACACACCCACACAAACCTACCCAGGCCATTTGCGATAATCATATTTAAACCTATTGGAGAGGCAAGGTCCTCTGAACTCATAAAATGTCCTTCTCAGTCAGATGCTGAAAAATGATTTTACCAAGAACATTGCAAGAAAACACATTCTTGGTTTAAGTCTATCAAAGTTAATTATTGCCAGTATTTGGATCCTCAGTAGAACAATGTTGCTAGTCGCTCTAGGGATGGCAATGTGGGTATGTCAGGCAGTGGCTCCACCACTTGGTCTAGACTGAAATATCTCAGCAAATTATGAATGGATTGCCATAACATTTGGTAACAACAATCCTGCTTATCATGAATCCTACTGACTTACTGACAGCAATCCTCAGATTTTTCCTCTAGCACCACAATTTGTGGTTTAGAGTGAAACCACAAATTGTGGTTTTGAGTGAAATAGCTTGACAACTCCTGGGTGGTCTGGCATGAACTGATGAAGTACCATCGCCAGGTCAAAAATAGAATTTGTTTTATGACCAAATACCTGTACACTAATGATGTTCCTATCAGCATCAGTTGTACTTTGTCTAGTGCTAATCAGCAAATGTTAGTACATGCTAACATGCAAAACATGCATGGTGACAAACAGGTTGACCATTTTACTCGCTAAACATGAAGAATTTAGCTCAAAGACACTGTGCCAAAGTATAGCCTCACAATAACAGTTTTTAGTCTTCTCTATGTACAATTTCCTTTGTTTTAAGCTCAGAGTAAAAACATTTACAAAAATCATATATTTTTCAGTAATAGACACATTTGTATAAGTTAAAAACATTAACACTCCCTGTTCAGTCAAAATGTGTTATGTTAAGTTTGAGCTTCATAACATTAAGTGCATGATTAAAGGATTACAAGTGACAGTGTAACAGAAATCTTTTTGGGCTCAATTTTTACTGACATTTTATTTTCAGAATCCATTTTTTGCCTTTAAAATGGGTGCTTGGAAAATAAATACAAGTAATCTAATTTTCTATGCTGGTCAGTTTGTTTCTTGCCAAGATGTCGGAAGAGCAAGTGGGGTTAAGCCAGTCTTCAAGACCTCTGACAGCATCTGCATTTACCCTCGAATCACATGCTGTTTAGCCCAGGAGCACTAATTAAATTTGGAATCCAATTATGGAAATGGTAATGAAATTTCCAAATGGGGAAACTCGTAATCTGCTCATTGAGGTGTTTAATTACAAGCGGGTCTGTGCATTGCAGATATGTTACACCTCTGGATTTGGCGGACAGAGACATGGACACGAGTTTGATGGTGTGAGTGTGTTGGAGTGATAGAGGAAAAGATAGAAAATACTGCGTTTGTGTTTCAGGTCACATGAGGCTATGTCTGTCTGTCCTAGTAGCATGTATTCATGTGCCTGAGACATGTCTGTGATCGTGTTCTGAAAGTGTGTGTGTGTGTGTATATATATACCAGGTAAACTTATGTTGTGATCTTTTTAAGTAACATGTTCTTTTTTCCGACTTCTAATTCAAATATATTGACTCATACTGTGTCCAAATCCATGGCATCCACATTCATGCCAGTAAAGCCTATTTAAAACACAAAGCTAATATTAAATTGGAAATTGGAATTGGAACAGTAGTTGTACTATTGTACTATGTACAAGTGAACTGAAGATGGCAAAAGCACCATAGCTTGTTTTAACCAAACAGGTTAGGTGTGAAAGCACTCAAACAGTTTCTCTTTCCCTTTGCAATCCTTTTCCTTTAGTGTCTTGCTTCAGCCATACCGATCTTCACCCTAGCCTGACCTTCCAGCATCCAGCCTCCCTGAGGCCAGTACTCCAGTGTCTAGCTTAGCCCTGTACAGATTGCTGATTCCTGCCTTTCCTAGATGGCTTGGCTTTAATGGAGCTGGGTTGCTGGCTTTTCTGGGTCTTCACTGGTTCTTTATGTCCCTCCAAAGCATACCTGCCTGTTGCCACAGCCACTGGACCCCCCTCCTGAGCAATCCTGTCTGCTTCGCTAGTACTCAGCTGCCCCCTTCAATGGCCTCACTTGCCTCTGGGTCACCTTAAGAAGTTATGGTTGTTTCTCCAGGCCCTCTGTTACCCTGCTGAGCTCGCTTCCAACACCTCTTTACCATGGTTATTGCATCCCAGCTCTGTGTTCCCTGCTTGGGCAAAAGCTCTCACCTACTACGCCCTTAGAAGTATGATACATATAGTTCATCTGGAAAGTATTCACAGCGAAAAATATTTGCTGCCTTAACGGTCTCAAAGAGCACAGTGGCCTCCATCATCCGTAAATGGAAGAAGTTCGGAACCACCAGGACTCTTCCTAGAAGTGGCTGGCCGTCTAAACTGAGCGATCGGGGGAGAAGGGCTCTGGTCAGGTAGGTGACCAAGAACCTGATGGTCGCTCTGTCAGAGTTACAGCATTCCTTTGTGGAGAGAGGAGAACCTTATCCACCAATCGGACCTGTATGGTAGAGTGGCCAGACGGAAGCCACTCCTTAGTAAAAAGCACATGGCCTGGAGTTTCCCAAAATGCACCTGAAGGACCCTCAGACCATGAGTAACAAAATTCTCTGGTGAGATAAAGATTGAACTATTTCACGTTGTTATTATGGGGTATTGTGTGTAGAATTTTAAGGACAAAAATAAATGTATTCCATTTTGGAATAAGGCTGTAACATAACAAAATGTGTGGAAATAGTGAAGCGCTGAGAATACTTTTCGGATGCACTGTACTTGTAGGTAGGTACATATATTAGGTATATATAGGTAGGTATATATATTCCCAAATAAACCAAAATTTGAGTAATGGCCTTTAATGGCACAGGAATATCACTGCAGATATGCCACTGTACTCAGAACATTCTTCATTCTTCAGAGTGGTTGAGTGAGTACAACATGTTCCTTCAAGTGTGCGCTTCAGTTAGTGCATAGTACCTGCCCTGTATAGAGAGCACAAGCCTTGGCATTTATCCATTGTACCTGCTTCTACTCTCAACACCTAAGGGATTAACCTCCAGGGGTACAGGGAGCTACTTTACAGTGACATCCCAGAAGTAAAATGTCCTGTTCTGCAAACTTGCCTCTTGTATGAACAGCACTCAAACATAACTCTGGTAGAGAAACTACAGGAGGTACTGTTATGTTACTTATACAGGTACTTGTTTATGAAAACCTATTTCTCAAAACCATGATTCTAAAATTCATGGTGACTGTTTTGTCAGTGATGGATCCATTTAATGCTACTTTCTACTTCCACTCCACTATATTTCGGAGGGTAGTGTCATTATGTGTCTTTTACAGCTTTAGTTACTAGATACTTTATACATTAAGATGATGTTTTGTTACAGAAAGATCCACCCAACATTATGTAAAATAATTGAAATAGGCTCCACCTACACATTATGTATACTTACACATGAATGCATCAGTAATAATAATCCATTGACATAATATATAACAATACAAAATTCACAGTGGTTGATATTATTATTTTTATTGTTAATAATACTTTTGTGAATTTACTTAAGCAACATTTTCAGTGCAGGATTATTTGTAATGTACTTTTTTCATATTCTCCACCAAATGCACGAATCTAGGTTCAGTGACCTGTCATGTGATTAGTGCCTATTGCTAGATAATGTAGAAAGGTCTGTTTAAGCAAGTATTATATTTACTTTATATTATGGATGTTAATTCACATTGGTAAAATGCCCTTTCTGCTTGATTTCATATTTTGCTGCTCCATTGGTCAGTCTTAGAGAGTCTAAGACATTTGATAACTGTATCAGCAGATATTCATTTTTTTAACAAAATAAACTCATAATACAAGCAAACATATTTAATACAGAAAATTGAATATTAAAGACTTGTACCCAATACAATACTGAAGCTGAAATTGGTTGCGGTATAGTCAGTCTCTAAACCACACAGATGGAATTCCGGAAGCTTTCAAATGAATTCCTTTAAAGGAAATCATTTGTTTTGTAAAACACATGAGGGAAAGGGTGATGGAGGGAGAGGGTGGAGTGAAGGAGCATGTGTGAAGAAAATGAGATAAGGAGATGGCTATGTGAAGTCAGTGGGTGGGGAGACCGTGGTGAACAAGAGGTAAACATCAAACTGGGGTTGGAACAAAATCATTTGCTCCTTTGTTTCTGTTTTTGTTTCTCTGCCCTGTTCGAGCTTATTCCTTTGATCAGTGCCTCAAAGCTTGTAATAGTGCAAAGCACTGCATATGTCAGATTACTGTGGAAGGGCTGCAGGGGCATAACCAGCTCCACTCTCCCACAGAGCCAGCCTCAAAGTGTTCAGCTTCTTCTGTGAGATGATCTAGTGTCAAATTTATGTCCAGTGATTTGCATCTTTATTTTTAGGAGCAGCTGACAGTATGCAGTTTGGTTAAAAGACATGCAGTGGCGTGGATCCTAAAAGACAATTAACATCTGCCTCTACAGGGCAGGGAATACAGAGTCCCAGATAAACAAAAAATTGAAGAGAGTATCAATTCATGGCATTCAGCTGAATGAAGTGTATCAGCCCTGGTCGGAAGTTGTCTGTCGGATGCAAATACGAAATGAAGGGAAATCCTTCTTCTCCGCAATGTTGTAAATATTTTACTGCTGATGGAGTAATATGAGAACGGCGAGCTCCATTTGAAGAGCTGGGCAATTGCTTTGTACCTTGTTCGCTTTACTGAAAGAAAGCTTGAAGGCTATTCAGTTGATCTTTTATGCACCAATAACATCCTCACTAATGTTTAGAATTGCACTCTGTATTGTAAAGACATAATAACAGCCACACTAGGTTGAAGCCTTGGATACAATAATACTTCATACTTATTGCTTCACCTCTCTTGTTACTTTAACTACTTAACCACTATGAACTGCACTGCTTTGAATAAACACATCTTCCTTGTCCTTATATGTATTTAAGCTCAAGTTAAATTTCTCCTACTAAGAGGTCTCTGGTTCAAGTTAATCAAGATAACTTCCTACAATGATATCCTGTACTTATCTGTCAAAGAGAAAGATTCAGAGAATTTTTCCACTCAGAAGTCCATTTGGTTAAAGGAGTAGTTCAGCATCTTTGGAAATGAGAAGTCCTCCTCAAAAATACGGCCATATAGGTCGTCTGTGCAACACCTTATCACGACCCAAATTTACGTTTATTTGGCGGCGACCTCTAGTGGCCATAGTAATTAGCCTCCAGCGAGACTGTCCTCAACAAAAATACAACTTGTATACTTTTATTTTTAGATGAGGACCCATTAAGGACGCTAAAGTCTATAGTTTATAATATATATGGAATACCTGTAGTATTTTATCATACACTGAACAAAAATATAAACGCAATACTTTTGTTTTGCTCCAATTTTACATATATATATATATACATATATATACATATATTAAAAATATCTATAAGATGAATTTTATATAATATATGTTGCAACCATATGAAATATATTTAATGTATGCATGCAAGCTTATTAAAATGTAATCTACTTACATAAACATACATATTTCTATGGTCTAGAAATAAGTCAATATATATCAATACATATATAATTGTCCCAGTTTCTAAAAGGTTTCATATATTATTTATAAATATATAATTAGGGTTTTACTTTATACGTTCATAAATGTCATGTATAAATTCAATATATGTATATATATTTGATTTCCGTATGAGTACGTACACAAGTTAAGTTAACTAACATAGTTATTTTAACCCAAACCATGATCTCTTCCTAATCTAACCAAGTAGTTTTTGTTCCTAAACTTAACCACATTGCGACTGATCTTAAGGTTCATTCAACGTACTGTGTGTTAATGAGTGAGCTTTAGAGGTGCTGGTAGCAGTGGCAGACTCGGATCAAAAAACTGCCCTGTTTTCACACTCAACACCAACCCAAATGTTAACATAAATAGCTTAAGATAAAATGATACAGACTGACTAGAATACAGTAATTCCCAACACAGAACACACACTCAAACAACACACACTTTAATTGCTACAGTTGCTCACGTATGCAGACAATGATTTAACACAATCTGAGAGCGTCGGAGCGCAATGCGCTACGACATGATATGCTCCACTAAAGGCACAACCAGCACATTGGTTTGACATTAAGGCAAAAAACATAACAATACATCAGCTTCATCAGAACATCTCTGACACAACAGGCTGTGACAGTCTGACAGTGTATTCATTCAGGGGAGACTTGAAGTTCAAGTTCAAGTTTCTTTATTGTCAATTCTACAGTATGTACAGGACATACAGATAATTTAAATATTGTTACTCTCAATCCCTCGGTGCAAAAAACCCCCCACAGACCCCAATACACAACTAAATATAACCAACACAAAAACATTTCAATACATTCCCCCATAGAACATACAACAAACAAACCTGGCACAAAGACCAGGCATAAAGAGACATACAGTGTCTGTCATTGTGTAGTGCAAGAGTACGTGAAGAGCAGGGAGAGAGTTCAGCATCCTGACAGCCTGGTAAAGGAAGCTGTCCTTCAGTCTGCTCATCCTGGCTCACAGGCTCTGCAGTGTCCTTCCTGATGGTAGCAGGTTGAAGAAGCTCTGTTACAGGTGGGTGGGGTCCGTTGCAATGCAGATGGCTTTTCGGGAGAGGAGTGTGCCGTCGACGATCTTCTCAGCTGCCCTCACAATGCGCTGGAGGTTCTTCCGAAAGGAACTCTGTCAGCTTGATAGCAAGTCAGCTGCTCGAGCTGGATGGTGTGATCTGCGACGGTTGGCCAGCACAATGGTGGGGATGGCCGGCTTATGAGGGCTAGCCACTAGCCTAGCTCGGATACCTCCGCGCGTACCCCGCTTCTGCTTCCTCTCACATCACTTGTGTAGCCTCCACTGTTGGCAAGGTGCAGGCCTCCGGAGCAGTCTGCAGTCTCGTGTTCCTCCGTGTAGCTCAACTCAAAAAAATGCAGCTCTGTTGACATTGAGCAGAACCTCTCGACTGCATGTCCGCTTCATGACAGGAAGACTTGACGAAAACATACAAGAACACCACGACTGATGTACGAAAAACACAGGAAAAACCACGACTGATGTACAAAAAACACCAAAACACCGGCTCGTAGGGAAAGAATCAACAACAGACGAATTTCTACTAATATTATCCTAGATCAGGGGTCGGCAACCCGTGGCTCCGGAGCCGCATGCGGCTCTTTCATCCTTATACGCGTGGCTTGGGAAAATAAATTATAAGTATTTAATAGAAGTGTATACTACATCCATACGTATGTGAGCAGCTATTCTCCACCATGAACTATGTTAAAAACAAACACCGCTCACGCCTCACAGACGACAGCTTACAGTCCTCTGTAAAGATGAAAGCGACTTCGTACAGCCCCGATGTGCAGACGCTGTGCACAGAGCTTCAGGAGCAGACGTCCCATTAACCAGGTCAAGGCTCCGCTACACGCTCCGAAAGCCCAAAGGCGATATAAGGATGACGGCTCACGGCATTTTTTGGTTGCTACATGGATATTTTAAGTTCAGCTTTTTAATTCATTTGAAAGAGACCTTCAACTCTGCGTGGTTTTTTTTGGTTTGTTTTTTTGAGTTAAAAATGTAAAAAATGTGTTCATTACATAAATAAAATTGAATTTTCCCTGTAGCACTTCATGGATTTCATAGGCAACACACTATAGTTGTTTATACAACGTGTAAAGGTAAAAATAACCCAATATATACAGTGTTATCTTCATTTTAGATGTCAAAGTATTTGCGGCTCCCAGTGTATTCTTATCCGTGGAAACCGGGTCCAAATGGCTCTTTGGGTGTTAAAAGTTGCCGACCCCTGTCCTAGATATAAGACCCTGGTCTGATTAGCCAATAGCAGCAAAGTTTACTTTAACTACAACACACTGTAAGCAAAACTATCTTACTTACAGATAAGACAAGACGACCTGAAGTTCACTCCACAAAGTAACTACACTTTTTATTTGCACACAAACAAAAATTTAATAAAAACACAGGTTGTGGTTCAGATTAGGGAGTTAGGTGCTGGTGTTTCTGTGCAGCTTTTCCACTGGTTGCCGGGTTACTTTACAGGAAGGACAGCTCTCCGGGAAGTTACTTCGCCAAGAACTCCCAGCACGTAACAGCCCTTAAAGCTCATTTCATTTTTGTTTTTGTACACATTTAACAAACCAGAGGTGATGGTAGGTGTATTTATGAACTTTAGACAGAGCCAGGCTAGCTGTTTCCCCTGCCTTCAGTCTTGATGCTAAGTTAATCACCTACATAGAACATTGATAATGACGTTGTCATGTTGATGCATTTAAATTGGGCCTTTAAAGTGGGCGATGCTTTGATCCATCATTAATCTGGCATGCTTCATCATGCTTCTAATGTCTCGTTCCCCTCCAGTGTCCTCTCTGACTCTATCCATCCTCTTTCCAGGTTCCCTCTGTTCACAGCAGTCTATCAAATTTGTTTTGAGGGGAAGCCAGTCCAAGAGATGATCTCCTGCATGCAGTGCCACCCAGAGCACATGTGATCATGGTGGGTCACACAGGGAGCCGCTAAAGGGATTCACTCAACATGTGGCTACCACTTACTGTATCTGTCCAAGCCAGTCTCTGGTTTGAAAAACTTCCCTCTCAGCTATCAAGCTAAACCTTTAAGCTCTGTTATCATCACGAAGCATACTCTCAATCTTCAAAAATCTGAGAAGCAAACAATGATACCCTTTGCAGTATCAGTAGGTCGTCACGTGCATACATCCAGTGATTTACAAGGGATTTTCCTCAAATACAAAGGCCAGATAACATGATGCATACAATCATGGCCAAAAATATCGGCACCCTTGCTATTGTCATAAAATGCAACCCTTCTCTCAGAAAGTTGTTGCAATTGCAAATGTTTTGGTATTCACATGTTTACTTTTGTTTGCATTGGAACAACACAAAAAATCTGAGAAGCAAAGTCTAACTTGAAAACATTTCACACAGAACTCAAAAAATGCACTGGACAAAAGTATTGGCACCCTTAACTTAATATTTGGTAGCACACCCTTCGGAAAAAATAATTTAAATCAATCGCTTCCTGTAACCATGAATGAGTTTCTCGACTCATTCCAGTCTCGACTGGAACTTTGGACCACTCTTCTTTTGCAAACTGCTCCATTTTTGGCCATGACTGTATATTTAGTTTGAATTTCAGTTCCACGTGTGAACAAGGCTGAATATTTCTGGGGTCAGCAGCGGGTTTTCACATGTTTCGCTATCTGATGTGATGCAGCATTTCACCCTTTTTGGACAATCCACCTGCCTCCATCTTTATAATTATTAATATATAATTTATAATTATTACAATTTCCCTTCTGGGATTAGTAAAGTATTTCTGATTCTGATAACACAGAGCTGCCATAGGTCTAGCATGGTGCTCCTCAGACACAAAACACAACAACTCACACTCACACCACACAAGATGGTCACTGAATGATGCTTTAATGGTCCACATCCTTTATCCTTAAACCAACCAGCTCTGTCTTGTGGTAAAATAGCTCAAATTATTAAGTCATTGACATATCCAGGTTAACTCTGGTTTATCACAACTTGGATCATTATATTAATAAGATGTTACTCACCATGTTAAAAGGACAATTCTTGTTTTCAACCTGGACGTATTATAATTGTGACCATAAGTGTGACTCTCCACCTCTGCTGTAGAGATTTGGGAGCTTTCTAAATAAAACACACATTTTACATAAATAATTTTAAAAGTAAACCCAAAGTAAAAATGTTAAATATTTTATATATAGCATGATGTGTTTTTTTGAGACATGTATTGCTTTTTTTTCCCACCACAGCTGATCATTATAGACCCTTTTTCATGGCAGACATTTTAACATGTCAAAGCAGGAGAAGCACAGATGTAATTAATAACAGTATTCCATTTAGGTGAGGTCCAAAGTGTTTTCCCACCTGTGAACGTGGCAAGATCACTGAAAAGAACTCAGATGTTTCCAGAAGCACGAGCAGTCAGATGATCAGACTAGAAACAAACCTTCAGAATATTATAACATAAAAGTCAGTATTATTAGTAAAATAAATAATGTAGATCCATTTAATAATAAACCAGAATTAACCTTTAAATGTCACATAAACTGATCAATCTATCTGATCTTATTTAAAAACACAACCCTCCGAATGAATTCCAGAGAAAGTGAATCATGTTTGAAGTTGCACTACAGTATGGTGACTATTATGTGTTCTTTATAGTTTGGTAATTTTCACTGCTGCACTAATGTATATTTCCAGGTTTTTGACAAACCTGTGTTTTCTTATTGTGACAGTACAGAGCTTCATCAGTTTCTCAAATATCAACAGGCATCTCAATTATTTGAGATGACTAAAAATACCAGACATTACAAGCCTGCCAGCGTAATACTGCATCTCTGTCCTGATGCACTATAGGTATGTCCTGCAGAAGCTCAACAGCAATGCTTAAAGCGTTGTGAAGTTGGGAAAGATAAAGATACTTACTCTGTGTTTCAGTATTTTTATAACTTATAACACATGGTTTGGGTTTATGTTTTCACTGCCACTCAGTAAACATATAGTAATGTTTAAAATAATTAAATGGAATCCTAATTGTTGTGGAAAAAAAATCTATT
The DNA here is from genome assembly GCA_036024295.1 of Nannoperca obscura. Taxonomy (NCBI): domain Eukaryota; kingdom Metazoa; phylum Chordata; class Actinopteri; order Centrarchiformes; family Percichthyidae; genus Nannoperca; species Nannoperca obscura. The sequence goes on along the minus strand of JAVQJL010058864.1, from coordinate 2,097 downwards.
GTACGTAAAATCAACTTCTCGTCCTTGACATATCAATGTCATTAGTATATTGCCTCATAGATGACATGTTTGGGCAGACATGACTTAACAAACCTACAGTATGTTAATATTGCCTTTGGGAAAACCAGCATTAGCTCCATATTAAATATAACAGCTCATTTCTGTGAGATACTCTCTTTAAACTGCCAAACTGTTGCCAAGTAAGACTGTTTGATTTTGTTCATTGTTCAAGATCATATAGAACTCTTCCTCCAACCTCTCACCACCTTTTGCAATATTTCAGAGCAAGACCTTTCCTTAAGTGAGACTTCTGTTTCTGGTTAAACAATTTAATTTAATTCAGTTTAATTTAATAAGGACAATATCATATCAAAGTTATCTCAGGGCACTATTTCATATAGAGCAGGTCAAGACCAACTCTTTTATTTACAAAGACCCAACAGTCCCACCATGAGCAGCACCAGGACACAATGGCAAGAAAAACTCCCTTTTAACAGGTAGAAACCTCGAGCAGAACCAGAACCAGGCCAGTGGGCGCTCATCTGCCTCGACCAGTTGGGTTGAAAGGGGGGGGGGCGGGGGCAAACTTTGACGAGTGCAGTTGCCCGCAAGGACTCTGCTGCAGCCATTGCAGCCCATTTGCCAGTTGAGGTGAGCTTCTGGACCAATTCAAAAACTTATTTAGACCCCAACATGTGTCAAAATGGGGCCCAGGTTAAAGAAAACCAGAATAACCCTTTAACACAACAAATATTCTGTTTGTCTATTTATAGTTTAATGAATTTGTATCTACAATAAAGGCTTGTTTATTTGTGTACCGTATAATTGTCAAGAAGTCCATCATTTGTGCTAGTTGGGTTGGCACTCCATCCATTATTATCATTCAGGATGCTTATCAGGATTGCTCCATCATATGAAGCATTGCCAGTCAATAATCTGTCATCTGAACCAGTAGTGTTTGAAGCTCCTTAACTTTGGGCCAGTGGAGGGATTACTACACCCAATGAACCAATAGCAGTCTGTAATCATTTAAGGGAGTATACAGATGCTCCATCATCTGTGCCAGAAGTGCCTGAAGCTCTATAGATCAGGCCAACAATGTGTTTGATACATGTTTTGAGCCATCAGTGGTTGATGCTCCATCATTGAGCCAGCAGTAGATTTTTCATTTGAAATGTCCTCTTGATCAATGGCAACCCTTGCTCCTAGAGCAGGTTTTCAGACAGCTAAAGTGGTTGGCACTGGATACTTTGAGCGCAGCACTGAGCGGTCATCTGGCTAAACATGTATTTGTACAAACATTCTCACATATTGGCACCCCACATGATAGAGGGGCCAGGTACATGGATGCACTGACACATCCAAGAGACTACATATCTTGGCCTCAGTGATCAGGAGGCCCAAGGTGACCTGTAACTAAAAGTCTAACCTAAGGTCATGCCATGGTTGACAAACAGCCAAACCAAAGTCAATCACTTTCATCTTTCAGGGTGGCCTCTGGTGATTCAGAAGGATGAAATTATCTTTTGCATATTCAGTTGACTCTCATAAGTGGTTTGTGTCTTTCTTATTAAGTCTGTCTCATAACCAGCATCCTAAAAGCCAGACAAATGTGTCCTCAGTATGTAAAGAACTAAATGAACCACACCAGGTTGTTCCTGTTTTTTTGTTTGTTTTTTAGCATAGCAGCCTCTCCTTTAGTATCCCAAATGAAAGCAGGCTTTTTGTTGTGGCTACTTTCAAACAAACGGTAACTTTTCCAAATCTCTCTCCTCTAAAGGTAAGAAGGCAATGCCAGACAGAATATTACACGTGTGAATACTGAAACCAAACATAGTAAGACACTGTTACAACCAAAACAAACAAAAAAACACTATAAACCCCAGTCTTATAAGGCATCATTAATATAAAAGAATTCAGCAGAAGGACAATTTAAGACATAGTATGAATGCAGTCTTTCAAGCTGCACAGCATTACATTACATTTAGCAGACGCTTTTATCCAAAGCGACTTCCAAATAAGAGCTTTACATAAAGTGCATAGAATCATGGTCGAAAACAACAAGATGTCGTATCAAATAATATGAGGACTGGTGAT
>JAVQJL010058861.1:0-15263 GCA_036024295.1 Nannoperca obscura | reverse complement strand
GAGATTTCACACACAGTGAGTGAGAGATTTACGCAGGCTCTCTCACACACACACACACACACACACACACACACACACACACACACACACACACACACACACACACACACCAGAACTAGCGCTTAGACGGAGTGCTTGCACTTCAAACAAATGAGACTTCATCAGTGTACATCAGTAATGGTTCCAGGCTGCCCCAACAGCCCTAATCATTTCCAGAGGGAGACACAGAGTGAGAGACACAGCTAAAAAGCCTCAGTTGCAAGTGTACCTTGAGCAAATCAAACATTAAAGCACATATTCTTGTAAAATAAATCCCAGCCTGCTAGTACAGACATGTGAAGGGCACTATGAAGAGACTATAAAGAACTGTGCTTTTATTGACAGTATGCGCTTTCACATTCTGTCCAACTTACAATACAAACACTGTGTTTTCAACATCATGAACTACTCCCTCGGCATGTTTTGTGTACATTCAATCCGTGGCTGCGCAGGATGCAAGGTATAAACATAATATAATCCTCAGTGACTACAATCTAACCCCATTATAAGTCAGGTAACTCAAACAAAGATCAGGAGAGGTTACATTCAAGGAACCGCAAAGGACCTAATTGTTGCAAACAGCTGGCTGTGTGATTGGGAACAAAGTGTTGCAGGTTTGCCTTGAATAGCGATATTTTATCTGAAGAGATCCGACTGAAGCCAAGATGTCCTTTTCTTTATGTCCAAAACAAACACGGTGTTTGTCGTTCCTAGGAGAGCTAATGTAGTGTGAATATCAAGAGCGAAATCTCTGTATTTAGAATCAAATGAAGCTGAAAATGGCCAGGTGCTGTGGATACAAAAAACAGTCGGGTCAATGTAGGCCGCTAGAAAGAAAGCGATAATGTTTGTGCACCTGTGGAAAGTCTTTTGTGAGGAACACAGTGTGTTCTCAATTCTGGGCGAAAAAAAGAGTGTGGGAAGTCCTCTCACTTTTATCTTTTTTTATTTCATGCTGTTGGAAAGCAGAGAGGAAGGCAAAGTCCTGGCAAGATTCATTGCCATCAGGGGAGTTTGTGCAGCTCCAGAAGCTGCTGATTGAACCACTGAACTATCTGAGCACAATGTGTGTCCTTAACATTGTGAACGATCTAAACGTGCATACAGGATACAAAAGGAAGAAGATGATTTGGCTTCTATTAAAGACTACTTTCAAACTGGGGGAAAGGCTGACTTGAATGAAATCCAAAAACAGAAGAAAAACATGAGATTTCCCCCCCTCTAGATAACAAGGATAAATGGATGGATTGTTTCTCAGACACAAATGGACAGATTTGAGAGAGAAAGAGAGCATGTGTGGTGACAGTTGGTCCCATCATGTGACGCCCCCTTGGCAGACCAGCAGGATCTGGGCGTGCTGGTTGGCTGGGTGTCATTGCTGGGTCACGCCTGATTGGACAGTGGTCAACGACACAGCCACACCCCTCTGTGGGGAAGCTAATCTCCAGGTAGCAGGTCCATAAGATAGAAAAAGTGTGTGTGTGTGTGTGTGTGTGTGTGTGTGTGTGTGTGTATAAGAGAGAGATGGGAATACCAATCTACACTCAACAGTGCCAATTCATGGTTGCAGTGGAAACTTCCCTATCGGCACACACAGAGACACACACACATACAGTATCTTCTCCACCACCCACCTTTCCTGTTGTTACACACAATCTCTTCCTCTTCTCTCACCACTCAGTTTGAACACACACACAGACGCCCACACAGTCTCGGTGACACAAACCAGTCCGGGAAATAATCTGTAACATAGATTCCCTGTGATCATTTTGATCATTTCCCAATGACCTTACTCCGCAAACATCTGACAAACGTCGTGCTTCAATGATGTAATAATAATGCAGTTTACAAGCCATTACCGGCCCTGACATCTGCGTGCTGTTCCAGCGGACACAAATTGTGGTTACAGCTTCATCACCTCAACAGTCAAAACATAAAACAGGTCTTGACAGTAAATTATTACTTTCCTTGGAATGTGGCAACGGCTCTGCAGCCAGTGAGAAGAAAAAGATTAGAACAGAGGGAGAATTCACAGCAGTCTGTGACGTGGAAAAAGGGACTGTAAGCAAACAATGGTTGCAGAAAGTGAGCTGTGTTTAAGGTGATGTGCCATTGTGGTAGGAAATAAACAGTCTCCAAAGCACTGTAACTTAGCTGTCGTGTCTGATCTTCTTTCTCAAGATGGTATTTTATTCTTTAAATACCTTTCAATAATTCCTTACATTTATTTTTGTCCTTCAGAACTGCAAAAAAGCCCACTTGACGAAAATCGGGAAAAAAACCATCAGCTTTTTCACTTTATTTCACTTTTTCACTTTTATTTAATTTATTCACTTGTTTTTTTCCTAACAAATACATCATCTGCAAATGTGTTACTGTTTTCTTTTCTATTGGGATTTACCTTCCCTCAAATTAAAGGTTGGCAACATGTACAATTTTTAAATATTACATATCACACTACGATTAAGAAAAAGTAATGTGTGTTTCATGTCTGAAAATCTGTGTCTGGAAATGTTTGATTTTGTCCAGCTGCAGAGCCCTGAAAAACATAACCAGCTGGCAATTCACTGAAGTAAGAATATTAAGTTTGCATGGAAAATGATCTCTTTTTGGTTGTTTGGTTCACTCAGGTTCAATAAGACAAACAGTTATAGTTCATTATTAGGGGGACACTGATATAAAATACAGAAAAATAAGCCAAAGTTAATGGCAATTACTTTTAATCAGAGAGACCGAATAGAAGAGTGAAAATCATTTTGGGGGTTGACCCATATTGTGATTAAAAACACATACTACTAAAATATTTTTACAGCACGCATATGTTCTTATTTTTGAAAACTTTTAATGTTTTCTTAATATCAAGAATGGATAAAAAGGAAAGTGTTATTTCCAAGAACTAGCTTCCACAAAGTCATCACCTAGTGAAAACAATATAACGATGCATCACTCCCACTGTATTTGAGTCAAATGTCGGAAGACATACGTTTTGTCAGGCAGCTATCTGACTTAGTCATGACATTGAGAAACAGACTGTCCACTGTCTTCCTCTTTCTCAACCACAGCTCCTACTTTCTTTATCTCTATCACTTTCGTTCCCTCCACCCATTATATGGGAACTGCATGTCGAGCTTGTCACACACTCCTTGACATGTTGAGTATGGCTGCTTATCTGGCTTGCTTGTGAAATTGGCCACAATGCTCTGATGATGTGGTCAGACAAGGTGGCTACACAAAAGACAGGCAGAGGCAGAAAGAGTGAGACAGAGAGTCAGAGAGAGGAAGCCTATTTCCTGAGAGGAATATTGATCTGATCATCTCTTCCTCCCTTCGTGTAGCTCTAGCTCCTTTCCTCAGACAGTCCTCTAAGAAAGAGGTTGAGTGACAAAGACAGGGGAGAGGATAGAGGCTGAAAGAGAGTGAAGTAGACATGGAGAAAGAGACAGATAAGGGGATGATGGCGCCACAGCAGTATTCTCACTGCCAGGCCCACAGTTCAGCACCACACAGCAATGGCACAGGAAACAGATTAATAATATATCCACACAATCTCTCAAGTGGTGTGGCTTCCAAGCACTCCATTACAACCACAAGTGCACAAGCTGCAGTAAAGTACTTTAGTCAGCAAGCCCTCAAAATGCTCTATCTGTCCATCTGAAAGGCACACCCCTCATGCTCAAGTTCATCGCTATCAATCACAAGCTATTAGGCCTGGTGAAAAAATGTCTGCTTGATGCTTCCATATCCATCCTTCATATCCCTGTGGTACAGAGCTGAGTGATCTACAAGCTCGTCAGAAGGAAATTAACCAACTCAACAGGCCATGTTTCGTCCAGTGAGACCTCCGAAATAAATATCCTGAACCATCTGACCGATCACATTACAGCACCCAGCCCACTTCCTCTTGCTTTCTTCTTGATTCCTCTGGGACATTTATAAGGTGAACACTTAAGGGCTGCAGGAGTAGCAGAGTGCTGAGTGCTAACTATCGCTGAGGGTACAGGACTACTTGTTGCTATGAGTTTTGACTAATTTGCCATGATGGCCGTCACAAAGCGAGTATTTTGCACACTGGATACATGATTTGCTAGATGATCAACGCTATGTGGGCTTGTTGGAAAAGAGTAAACAATCCCTTGTATTAATGTCCCTAGGCTATTTGGGGCTACATGCTACAATTCAACTTTAAGTGTAGATTTGGTGAAAACAGATATTAAGACTGCCGTCCAGCTTCCATTTAATGTATCCGTTTTGGGTGCTGCTGAATTTTTTACATTTCTGCTTCCGGGTGCTCAGGCATGTAAAATGTGTCTTACACGATGACTATGATTTATCTCACTTAGGTAGAAGCATACGAGGCGGTTGAACTCAAGTTTACAGATGAAAAATTATCCTTAAAATAAAATGTCACCACCTAAATTACAGATTTTTGTAATTTAACAAACCTGACAATATGAACTTTTAGATGTAAGATACAAACACCATGCACGACGACTTATTTGTAGCCATTCTGACTTCACTAAAATTCCCTCATAGTAGGCTGCAGGCCAGGATTTGGTGGGGCCTGTCCTCCCTGCCATCATCACCCTTCGCCTGCCTGAAAACCTGAGCCTGTCCCCCTACTGCCGTTGGCATGCATGCTGCTAACCAGTAAACAATTCATGAGGGCCCTCTTCATATTTCATGGTGCGGAAATGGATGTTTCATGTCAGGAGTGAGGGAGAGTGGAAAGGGGAGAGAGACAAAGCAACAAGATTGAGCGGGGGGACCGGTGACGAGAGCTAAAGCAAACAAACGTGACAAGAGCGAGAGAGAAGAAGAAGAAAACGGGAGGAGGAGGTGTGCAAAGAGACAGAGAAAGGGAATTGAGTAATCTGTACAATCTGTGCCATGGATTCCCTCAAAGCTCATCTCAGATCTCTCCGCAATTAACTTCCACCTCACCTCATTCATTCATTGGCCTATCCTTGACAGTATGTGGAGCTCCTTGGACTCATTGTCACTGGTGAGAGGAAGAGAGAGGGCAGAGAATAATAGAAAAGATGAAACAAAGGCCACAAGAGAAGGAAGAAAGAGAAGAAGAAAGACAGAAGGAGATAGACAGAGAGTCACACAATCACTCGGCTCAGCTAATGAATGTACAGCAGCGGGTGGCGGCTCCTCCACAGGGAGCTGCCCTCATAACCGACAGGGCCTGGCTGGGTGTAGTAATTGAAAGTAATGATAATTAATATCATCGGCATAATCACCATTCGTTATTACAGGGAGGATGTTTATGGCTTCCTCTGAAAGAGAGAAATAAGGCACAGTTTGTTCAAAAGAAGGGAATCTCATTAACCTTTTAGCTACCCTAATCTTGTTTAATATCGGGGGAGAGAGAAAAGTGCTAAGTGTTTTGCAAGAGTAGCTGGGTTATTATTTAGAAAGATTAAAAAAATAACAGTAATTCATATTCCGGTGCTTTTCCTCTCCGTCGAACTGAAAATTGATGTTAAATCTGGATAAATTAGGTTGGATGTCATGGATAACAAGTTGGGATTAACACACACGAGACTCCTCTGCGTCAGTGGAATATGCATTTTCAGATATAGGCAGTCGTAACATCATACAGCAGAGCATTTGAGAGGCAAATTATAGTAGTCAAATATGGAAGATAAGCAGCGGGCTATGACCAGGAACAAAGTAGGTCCTCAATTTATGATGGCTTCTGGTTGGTGATCTATCTGCCGTACTAATGCTGTCTGAGTCCCTGTGGATTCGAAAGGAGAATGTCAAACTTAGTGCAGAATAAGTGAATGCATATCATGAATATATTTCCATTTGTTTGAGTCAGATATATTATGTAGTACAATGGGAAACACAGAGGCTGAGTAGTAACGTTGTGAAGTCAGTGGAATGTGATACAGGCTGAATTGGTGGAGTTAGCACATGTAAGCAATCAGGCTAACTCCACAGTCACATGCACTATTTTGCACCACGTTCAAAAGCCATCCCCGTGTACAAGCAGAGGAACTGAATGATAACCCACTGAGAAGACTGCACTCAGAGATGACACGTTTAAATCCAGCATACAAAATCCACCTTTCTCTCTCACGTATACCCTCTTTAAAAAACCTATAGTTATTCAGTTAGTTCAAGTACAATTACGTGCCTTTCAATTGCAAATCAGAGCGGAGCTGCGAATCCGAATAGACAATCAAGCAAGGTCGCTTCCAAAAACACAAGCCTTGCGTTAAGCCAACTCCAGCCTATTAGGGAAGGGACATATGTAGCTAAATTACACCGTGCACCCAGGGGATATGCAAATGTGCAGGACCTCCCGCATGACTTACCTTCTTTTTTATCATGCAAACCATGCTGGTGTGATAAGCCTTGAATGGAAAAGCACAGGGATATTGGCTCACTGTATGCAAGTGAATGCTTCTCTTTTGTTAGAAGGGGTTATCAAATGCTTTCCTAATAACCAACACTCTAACTTTCAGAATGCCAAAGGATTAATTAAATTGTCCTGATAACAACAGCTGGATTAAAACACATTTACAATGGTCACTGTGAGAGGTGGAGAGAGGTTGTGAAACAGTTTGATTATCAGACTTTGTGTTTAGTTTCCAGCAGCATGTGGTGTGTAGGAATACTAATTGCTCGATTCTCACCAAGCAAAATGAAAAAAAGTCTAACTTATAATAATCATCCCATCATGAGGTGTTGTTTAAGACATGTGTAACCGATTTTCAAATATGCAGACATTTGTTTTTGCACAGAAGTGGCTTCTCCTGCACTTTGAATTACGCCTCTGCTTCTAATGAGGCTATTGGTGGAAGGGCTTCTTTAAATAATTAGATATTGATGTGTATCGATTTGCCATAATTGCAGGGATAAAGGGGAAACCCACCAGTAGTTGCTTTTCTCAGTTGTTTTTGCCATTCTCATTTTTTTCTCTCTCTGCTACCTCTCTTTAATTACCTCTATTTTTAACATCTCTAACCCTCTCCTTGTCTTTCATTCTCACTCATTTCTCCTGCAAGCGCACACCCTCTCTTTCTCTCTCGCTCTCAGACCACCCAGACAGCCAGCCGTCCCTGTGTGCTCCAGCTGTTTCCCTGCTGTGGCTCGAGTTGTGTTACTTTGTTTCCGCATGGCTACGATTGAGGCGGCCCCCACCGCGACCCATCCAACCCTGTTTCTTTCTCCCTTGCTCCGTTCTTCCACATGTCCTTTTCCTCTCTCTGCTCATGCCCTCAAAGAATCAGAGAGGGATGGCTTTTGTGTCCAGTGCAGGTGTCCCGGGTGGGTGAAAAGGGGCGCAGAGGCTGTGGCTGCCTACTGTCAGGGAGGGAGGTTATTCAGCCTGGGATCCCCCACCTGTGGCAGGTCTTGACCCACATGAGTCCGCCAGTCACTCCTGGGCTATAGAACCTTTGTGGCTGAACGCTATTACTCTCTGTGTGGCTAGATACACACAAGGGACCTGGCAACGCTACAACGGCGCTTGTTCCTCATGAGTGATTCATGCTTAGCTACTCATCCACGCCGTACTCCGGTCCAGACTGGTTTGAGGTGAGAAAGGGGAACAGGAGTATTGAATGAATGGGGGAACCTGCACTTAGAGTGGAATGGATGAGTATATAGATGGCAAAGAGATTAATGAGGGCCACATGGTGACGTTATTAAATAAAATTGTGAAACAAAAGAGAAGCATGAATTAAAATGAGAAGAGAAAAGTATTTGGTCGTGTTCAATATGTTTTTCTACAACTTTCTGGCTCATTGGCATTACTGTAGCAACATTACCAGGAAGCATAATGAGTGCTTACACTTTGATGTGGTGAGTGACCACTATTGAGGCATTTTAAACACGTACAATAACAGCCAGACCATTTTAACACGTATCTGTTCTCAAAGTCGGCAGTTTAGCAGGTTAGACTTGTCTGGGATTTCAGGTGAGCTTGGGGAGATCTGCCTCATTAGTGAAACACAACAATAGCCTTGGGGGTAGAAATAAGGGCAAGTCAATGCCCTGGCTCTGATCTTCAGGCAGTTTTGCATTTAGCTTCCAGATGGGTCAACGCAGGGCACAGCGAAGACCGTGCTGATCCTAGTTACGTGCCCTGAGGACAACTTCACCCTGGAGCCTGAGGGTGTGGATATTCCTCCTGTTGATCCTGTCATACCACACCACAGCCACCACAGCTGAGGAAGTGAGATACCCAATGTGTGAATTGAATCAGAAAGAACCACTGCCAAAGGGGGTTTTCAAATCTAGCTTGTAGTTAAGGTTCAACTGAGCCTCTGTCTCATCCTCACTGTTGTGCTTATATTTGACAGACCTGATATGAGTCCACACCACTGGTGCCTGTTTTGTTTCTGCAGGGGATTTTGAATGCTGAAGGTGTCCAATTATCCAAGGTAGTAGAGTGGGGACTCTCAAGTCCCCTCAGAAGGAGAGGTGTGCATCTGTGTGTGTGTGTGTGTGTGTTTCGAGGGGGGGTTGTCGAAAAATAAATTGTGTTTGTGATCTCAACGAGTCCCTGAACAGTGGGAAGGGAGAGATGGGTGTAGAGAAGGTTAACCTCACTTTAATGAGAGTTCTTCTAGGATTCAGATTTCAGGGGAGTAATTCAAACCTCCAGTCTATCTACTATCATCAGCACCAGGGCACGCACGCAGCACTGCAACACATCCTAACAAAAATGGCCGGGCCTCTTCAACATTCACTTTGACTGCAAAACTACTAGAAAATGTGTTCATCTAGAGCGTCATACATGCAATTAAACTTTAAATTCAAGTTAAATAATTTGTCCTTTCATTCGGCTCATTTTAGGCTTTCTTAATCCAAAAAAAGAACTACAAAAACAAGTTTAAAGACCATAAAATAAAATGTATTCTTCCTCTGGCACCAAGGAGATTCAACAAAAGTGTGAGCAGAGATTCGTGCCCTTCTCTTAAGATCATTTTTCAAAAACAAAAGTTTTTTTTATACTAGTAGAGCAGTCAGCCTTATTCTGTCATGTTAATGCTTGAAAATCAATCATTTCTAATGGAAACATTCAGGCTTAAATAAATCTACCACATAAGCAGATTATTTTCCAACTTAAGATGTTATTGACTCCGAAGTATGTTAGGGGTTAAAAGGAGACAACATTACTTTTTTTACTGATAACCTTGTGGTTTGTGCTTTCTTGTATTTATTTAAAATAACAAAGAGAGAATTATTAATTACGATGTCTTGAGATAGTCCTGCATCAGTTGTAAATATTCCCTTTCTACTAAAAACAAGTTCAACTACATTTTATACCTAAATAAAATATTATGTTGCTCACTAAGACAGTCAGCTTTTGCAGTGTAAAACTTCCCTTTGTCTCTCTTTTCATTCCTTCTCTTTCTTTTATATGTAGTCTTCAATATCCCTGCCTCTCGTATTACTTGGAGTTTTAACAGCCTGCGAGAAAAGGAGAGAATTGTATAAGCCACGATTTTACTGCTTCCTTATCCACCCAACCCCCTGCCAACACTGCGGCTCGCTTGTTGCTGCCCGTAGTATCACGCTCAGCAAGTTCATTCCAACCCTCCCCTCACATACATACTTCCCTACCCCTCTTACTGAACAATAAACAGCATGTTATGACCGTGTAGATGATAAGTACAGAGGAATAAAAGACCAGGAGGGCTGTACGCTATTCCTCTTTCAAATGCCATTCTTCTTCATTTGAGATTCTATTCCACTGCAACGCTAACATTTATATAAAACATTTGAACTTCCAGGAGCTTTTGACTGCGAGGTTAAAAGCTTCTTCTCTTTGAGCTGCCATAGTAATTCTGGCAAAAGCACACTAATATCCACTTAAACACAGAGGTAGATTAGTAAAGACTCAAGGCCAGAATGAAACAATTGTTTTTAAAGCTTGATTAAGTTCAGGGGAACTGAGAAAAAATAGAAACAAAACATCAGGTCATTGTTGAACTAAAGCGAAAGGAAGCTTCTTCTAAAAGGGGAGGCAGTACTCGCTATAAAAAACCAAACCCTTTTAATTACCAGGGAACAAAACAAAAGGTGACATGGCTGAGTTTTTCCCTTTCTGTATTTCAGTGCATCTTCTTTTATTTTCGGCAGATGTGATTATGATCGCTTGGTTTTTCTTTTCTTTTGAAGGAAACTCCTTTGGGTTTATTTCCACAGTGTGGAATATTTAACCATTCAATCTTTCAACATTAATTTGGGATTCGTTGCACCCCTCCCCTCCGTCCATGCTGGCCGGTAAATCAAGTCCCCCACCACCCCACACCCACACCCACCCATCCGCCCTCCATCACCCCCCCTTCTTGGCTATCGGACATCAATCTAGCCAGCACCGTCTGCTAAGCCTCACTGGGCAATTAACCACATTGAGAGTGAAAGCTCTAATCAATCCCTGGCCTTCTCCATCACACACATATAGACACACACACACACACACTCCTAAATCCATTGGTGTAAATGTCTCTGGCTTTTATACAAGAGCAGAGCAGTCCAAACAGCACTTTTAAAACCCACTGTCCCTTCAAGGACACGCAAAGTAAAAACATAGACACAAACACACTCTCAGGTTCTTGTGCTTTTACCTGCATAAAGTATGAATAAAACAGGTCAGTAATCTAAATCCTTTGCTGCATTGGATCATCACTGAATAAGATTAGAGCTTTAATAGGCCTTCGTGCACTTACTTCACAACAGACACCGGCCTCTAACATGTTTGTGTCATTAACACACTGGAGTTGGCTACAGATGACACATTTTACCCCTACACTAAAGCTTATTAATAAAACATTTTAAGTACAATTTTTTTTATTTTATTAAATTTTAAAGGATGATGACTTTGATTTTAACGGAACAGAAAAAAAACAGGTCTTGTCCCATTATTGCCGAGCTTTGTGCACGTGAAGAAATAGGGCTACAAATGTCTCAAAGACCCTGCAACCCTTCTGCCTGTACATGGCGTGGGCTAAATGTGAACTACGTGGGGGACTGCTGAGAAATTCAGGCATCCCTCCGCAGCTTGTCTCATTGATTCATGTGGGCCTAAATGTCAGCACCAGCAGGGCAGAGGACCCCGGTAAACCCCCTGAGAGTGCAGGGTGATGGGGGCTAAAGGCAGTGTGTTCCACAGGCTTGCCTCAAAATAGCCTGCTTGACTCTGAACGCTGTCAAAGGACAAGACATCATTGATTAGGGGGCTAAGATTTACGGTATTTTCTGATAAGTACTTTATATGGCTTTATCTGAAAATAAAGGATGCATTTTTCCACGCAGTAAATGTGCTTATGATTGGCATTTATTCAAATCATATAACATTATCCCTTCTTTAAATCCTCACACTCATGCTTCTGTCCACGCTGTATAATCTTTGGATTCCTACTGATCCCTCAATATTTCTTTCATATTCTGTTTATATATTACATACAACGCGACTTAATGGGGGGCTACATAAATATCATGTCATCTGCAAGCCTCGCTTAGAATTATTGACCCGTCAGCTATTGATTTGGTGTCTTTGTTCATGCATTCATGGGTAAGTTCAGTGCTTTGATCATTTGATGCGTTATGCCAAATCTACATCAAACACATACGAGGAATCGATAGCTCCTCCTCGTTAGATGAATGATAATGAATCAGCATGATTGTGTGGATGCTTGTGATTGATTGTATTCCAGTTTTGAGGGGTTCAGGGAGATGCGGAATCTGCTTTGTCTGCTAACATTTCTTGATCATACCTGTGCACTGGTTTTCGCAGACATGCAGGTAAAATGACTTGGAAACCCAACCTTGCCTATAGTTGTGGGTGTGAGTTTAAATGTGTGTGTTACGGCGGGAGGTACACTCGAACAGAACTAGTTCTTGCCCAACCACGTTGGAAATCAAGTGTAAATAAAAAAGGAAAAGCTAGAGAGAGAAGATTAAACCATGGCTCACTGTCTCACCTCCGCACAGTTGTTGGTTTTGGAAAGTTTTGAGTAATTTTTCGTAGTAATTTTAACTTAAAATTACAAATTTTGAAGCTCATGGTGGCTCTAGAGAAAAAGTCAGGGGATCACCAGAGTCAGTAAGATGCATTCTCTAGGAACCATGAATGTCTGTACAAAGTTCTGTGCCGACACATCTAGTAGATGTTGAGAAGAAGTGAAAACTTCGACCTGCTGGTGGCACTAGATGAAAAATCAAGGGATTCCCAAAGTCATTAGGTACCAAACTTCATTGCAATCCATCCAACAGTTGTGAAGACATTTAACAAAAATAGAAAACATCAAACTCTTGGTTGCCTTAGAGAAAAACTAAGGGGATCACCAAAGTCAGTAGGACTCATTCTCTAGAGACCACGGACGTCTGTCCAAAAGTTTATGGCAATTCATGGAATAGTTGTTGAGATATTTCACTCGGGACCGAAGTGGTGGACCGCCTAGTGCAGTTTTGAGAGTGAAACTAATCCTGGTCATAGCTGACTAACGATATATTACAGTTAGAGCTCTCTCCAAAGTGCCTACCTTGGAGACAAGGCTACAGCTATATCTGGCTCTTTTTGTACACCACATACACACACAATCTCTTAACTACCTCCTGGGTTCATACAGAGCAACCGTCCCACTCAGTATATTAGAATAATGACACAGCGAGCCCACTTCTAGTGAGGGGGATGAGGACACCCAGTCAGTTAACAGTCATATCCGAGTGGATGACACAAAAGTATGAATATTACCTGAACAAATATGCATGAGTCCAGATACACACACATTTTGTCAAGTAAGCGTTAGAAATCGGTGCATGCAAATTGGAGGGATAATCTGAAAATGTGCGTCCACTTTATGCACTCGGTTAAAGTAAATAAGGCCAACAATGTTTTCTCATTGTTCACTGTGGCTGAGCTTGGGGATCAACATGGAAAATTCAGATTTACAGGTAAGTAATTCACAAAGTGGGGTGCCGACACCCCAGAGATGTTGTCCTGTGGGGCTCCAGAGGAAAAAGCTTAATCTGTTTACTCATGTATTTCACTATGATCCCAGGTAACTAATATGTAAAAATGACTCTTTTGAACATTGACGACACTCTCTCTACTCTTACTTACTACCACACCCAGAGTTGATGCTTTCCATGCTAAAATATGACTAAAACCCCCAAACAATTTTTTTCTCAGATGAAGGGCTCCTTAAAGCACAGCATTTTGTAAAATGCAAGCCTATCCTCTAATGTTTAACTTTGTGGGGGAGGTGTGGAGAGTGGGGGTTGGGTGCTGTCATTTACATAACCATTTGGGAACCAACACTTTTTTGTCCCCATGTAGCCTCCTCTGAGAATTTCTCTTTTAGCCTGAAATACGACTGGTTTTGCCTAACAAAAGTACAACTACCACATGCAATCAGCATATCAAAACATGTGACTGTTCCTCACAAGATCATAATAGGAAATAAAAAATAAAAAAAATAAAAATAATCTAAGGTCACTTGTCACCCAGCTTAGTCACATTATCTCCATGGGAATTATATGATAACGTGATTTAAAATACTAGCAGCATATAAACCTACTTTATAAACCCACCATGTCTTCTTGAAATGCCACAGAAACACTTAAGCTTCAAAACTATTAAAAAGGAGTTAAAACGCACCATTAAGTGTATGATCATTATAAACTAAACCACGCACACACACACGCGCGCGCTATAAGTCCATAAAATAATATGGTAAAGGAATATGTGGTAGTGTTTGGTGTTTAGGGTTGTCTCATTGAGATTTCGAAGTTGCCGCTGAGTGGTGGAGGATGTGATAGGCCGAGAGGCTGAGGCTGGGGAAGAAAGGAGCTGCTCTCAGTCAGTAGAGCAGTACCGCTGGAGAGCTCTCTCGTCGACCGCAGGCTCCAGCTCCAAAAAAAATAGAAAAAAAGAAAAAAGACGTGACACCGACACGTTTATTTTTTTCATTTTATTTATTCATTTCTCGTCGCCTCGAACAAGATGTAACTTGTTGTCGCCACCTCAAGTATATTCATGTATTTGAAAAGAGCCGGGAGCGAGTGCGCAGAGACGAGAAGCCGAGCCGTTTTGGCGAATGGAACTTATTGTTGTGCATTTGTTTTGACTATGTTATCCCCCAGCGAGTTTGGCTTCGGTCCGTCTCTGTCCGTCGTCGACCCTTGAATTTTGGGATTTGTATCCGAATAGTTCAAGGGGAGGGCAACACCGAAGGAGGATTCTGCAAAGCCAGCGAGCTTTTCCTACAGAGCCGGGGATTTAAATCGTCATTTTGGTGGTGCTCCGGGAGAGGCGAGAGTCAAAGAAAGAAATTCATGTGGCCATTCTCTCTATAGCCAAACATTCTTTTTTTGGGATTGCATAATGAGCAAGGAGAGACCTAAGAGGAATATCATTCAAAAGAAATACGTAAGTAAAAACCCACCTTTTTTTTTGTTGTTGCCCGAATTGCTCTCAAATGCAACCCCTCTATTCAAGTTTGCCATTGCTCGTCTCGATGAAAATGCATAAACTTTCATCGCGGGCTGTGAAGGTTACCATCGGGCTCGCCTGTGTGCTATTTGGGTCAAATACCCTTTTAAAGGTAACGGCCATAAGTTGCCTCGGCGTGTTAAGAATTACATGCTTTTTTTTTTTTGAATTTAAAGAGACAGCAATGTTTATTCGGTGTCTGCGTTGCAGCGTTTCTTCGACATCAGACATGTTGTAGGCTATTTGAACATCGGGGGGTTCGGGGGGATGTTGCTGAGCTCATTTTGACTCGTTTCGACGCGTGGTGGTGTGTGTGTGTGTGTGTGTGTGTGTGTGTGGGGGGGGGGGGGGGGGGCCTTGCACGGTGTGCCATGGCTACGTGATAAAGCTATAAAAGGTTTAAAATGAAAGGACTTGGCAAAGTGTTGTTCAGAAAAAAAAGGCTTTTGTTCACTCCCCGTTTCTTCCTAATCGGAGCCGCGAAGACGAGCCTGTCGGCCATGGCTCAGCTATTTCGGCTTCCATTTCGTCCCGTGCAGAACAACGTTTGATTACATTTTTAAATATATATATATATCTCCGCTTTAAACTGAGCTCTTGAATGTAACGCCACTCTCGCGCTGCCTGCGCGGAGAGTTCAATGTTAGAGGAAGCGGTAGTGTCTGTCTTTTTTTTTCTGTTGTTGTTGCTGTAGGGCTGGCAAACCGACGTGTTTCGCGGACTGTTGTGGCTCTTTAATTTTCTCCATAAAGAGTGAGTC
>JAVQJL010058860.1:0-12845 GCA_036024295.1 Nannoperca obscura | reverse complement strand
TTCTTTAAAGTTAAGACTAGTTTAAAGTCATCTTCATTGAAAAGTACAGTGCTTTTCCTTCAAAAATAAGGACATTTCAATGTGACCCCAAACTTTTGAACGGTAGTGTATGTAAATATATAAAATGTTTTAAATGAGCAAATTCATTTGTTTGAACTTCTTAAGCATTTTGATATTACTTCAGGTGAAGTTATACAGTATGAAATTACATTTCAAAATGTAATGATGGTCAGTTGTCATGTTGGCATGTAAGAAAAGCAGGAGCAATGCTGTTAGGGTCTAGTGTGTTTTTCCCCTCTGTACCCCTGTGTAAATGTGTGGGCAGGAGGATCTGGATCCGGGGCGTGGCAGGGAGTGCACTGGCATCCAGGAGCAGCTGCATCTGATTCCACTAATCACCTCTGCAGTCTTCAAATACCTGCTCTTCATTCTTCGCCAGATCGTTTCGTCGTACTGAGTGGTAATCGTTGGCGACTATTCCTCTCAGTTTGAGTGGTTTTTGTATGTACTCACCTGTTCTCTCTGCGCTCGGTCCACACAATGTGTCTCCTGGAAAGACCAGTCACTGCCTGCCTGCGCCGCCGCTTCACTCCAGCATGCTCCGTCCACACAGCATCTCTGGGAGGACTCGCCATCTGCCTGCCTGCCCATGCCGCCACGTCCCTCCAGCGTTCCTCATCTCCAGCCAGAGACACTAGTAGCTACGTGGCCCCTGTGGTGAACTACTGCCGACCCTTTTGCCTGTTAATAAAGACGTTTGAACTATATTCTCGTAGTAGAGCTCTGCTACTTGGGATCCAGACCTGACAACCCCATAACAATTGCATTCTAAACAAAGGAGATGGTCTTATCATACAGGGAAGGAATTAAATGTGAAAGTAAATCTCCTTGCTTTCCTGCCATCTAAATCAGCTAGAGGATCTGTGTAATCTTGGAAATAATCTTGAAAACATCCTTTTCTATGGATATGGTGAACCCACATAGTTTAGAATTTCTAAATAAAGTTTCAACTTTACTTTTCCTTTTCACTTTTGCCAGCATTTGTAAAAAGAATGAACTTAAACCAGGAAACACTGGCAGTTTACATTTATTAACTGTGCATCAGTTATTTCATGTACGTAGGGTTAAAAGATTCAAGAAAAAAAGTTCAAGATGGTGTGAGGCACAGTGCAACGACTCTGGTATAATATTATAGCTAAATCTCCCCATAACTCTATTGCAACACACCAGGCATTTGATCAACCTCTTTCTGCTGTTTTCTCACTTTCTACAATATTTCAGCATGTCATCTATGATATGGTTAAAATTAGGCAACTACAACTTGGTTTAGGTGAGGGAAAGATTGCAGATACAGTTGGCATGCACAGTTTTCTATTGTCATTGTATTATTCAGTGTCAGTGCTCCTCTTATTCACATGTTGGGAGATTGTTGATGTACAACATAAACTAATTTAACCTAGGGGACAACCATTTTAATTAAAGTGAAAGAGAATTGACTATATATATTAGCAAATCTCAGAGAAATGTTTTAAATCAAAAAAGAAAAGACATCCTCTGAAGATACGCCTGATCATTCACACCTTCTGCCATGTTTGACTCCAATGCAAATCAACAACATTGTAGTGACAATTTTTTATCATGTAAACACATCAGTATATTTTACTTGGTATTATCACAGGATTGATGGGGTGGCATGAATGTTCAGATGCAAATGAATCATCCTCCTCCCAGAGTAACACCACCAGAGACTGCCTGCGGCGCCTTAAGGATCTGTGGCCTTCTCAACTTTTAGTCTGTCCCAGTGTGATAGAGGAATGCCAAGTCATGCTAAGGTCAGTGGGTAGAAACACAGATTGCTTCCTAAATGACTCTGACACCTAACCTTGTGTGATAAAACAACAGGAAGCTGACTGTACGTAAAGGGAGAATGTTATCAAATGTTTCTTGTGCAGTAGCAAGGAAATGTGCTTTGGCGCAGTGTCCAACATCATAGATGATTACCACACACAATGACTAGCCTAAAATGTATTTGCATCCATTTGAAAATGAGTCCTGTAAAGCCAAGGTTTTCCTCCGACAGTAGCTGTATCCTCAAACTCTGTGAGGTGAAACCTCCACAGCTCCCTGTACGCCACGTCCACTGGCTGTTTCATGTTGCCTCTGTTTGAAGTCAAGATGGGGTCAGAGGACCACTGGCATAAATCACTGTAGTTAGATGATGTTGGAGACTGTGAAAGGAGGACAACCTGTGGCGGCAGGGGCAAGAGTCTGGAGAGGCAATGAAACCAAATATGCAAAGTTTTCATGAAGGCTTGTTTTTCTAGTGCTGAGCTTGGCCGTTGATCAGCTGTGGTATCCAAACAGAACAGGGCTTTAAGGAGCTCCTGCTGGTTCCTGTGTTGTTTCTTTGGGCTGACTTTGTACAACCCCCCACCCCACACCCTGCTGTGTCTGAGTCCAGGATTTACTCCTGGATCCTCACCTGCAGGGGTCTCTGCTTTGATTTATGCTGAATACACTAGGTCCTCTGATTTCTAATAAAATAAACCTGTTCAGTTTTACAATGACATATCCCACATACCATCTTGTTTAAAAATGAATAATGGAGGGCTTACAGAGAGGGGAAAGGAGCCCAAACATGACAAGAGGCAACAAAGACAAAACCTCCCAACAAAGACAGTCAGTCAACAAGTCAATAAGCTACTGATTTCAACTTCAACACTAACAAATATATCTTAGAGACCAATCAGTCTACATATAACTTACCATTATGACTTCTACTGCATAATGAGCTGTGTGGATGTGTGCCTCTCCTCAGATGTGTTTTACATGTCACAACAATCCCCTGTGCACTCTCCACAGAATGTGGTGTCTGCTTGTAAAAGGCAAGACAAAGCACCTTCTCCTCAAACGACGAGGACAAAGCCACATTAGGATCAAACTACAAGCCCAAGTTCAATGGAGCAGATATGTAAAATAAATTAGATTAGAAGCCACTTAATACATGTCCATATGCTTTATAGGGAGCAAATGTACCTGTGTTTATAAGGGATTGGTGAAATTCATGTGTTTTTTCTTTCCAAGTTGTAAAAACATCTCCATAAACCTACGAGCTACAGAGCGATCGAGTTGACCTCCTTTAAGACTGAGTCTACGAGGACTGAAGATAAACTTTGATAAAACAATATTAACTCTTTTTTATTGCTGTTGCATGTATAGTTTTCTCTCTGAATAGCAAAGGAAGATGAGAGGAGCAATTGAAGCTACAGTATAAAGCACACAGGCAGCAGCCTGTGAGAAATCCTTCCATCACTATCTCTGAAGCTGCTCCTGAGCTGCACTTGATTAAAAACAAAATTTAATAAGACGATGCCCCAGTAATCCAGACAGCCAACGGCACAACAAAGACTGCAGGGATGAAGCACGTAAAAATATGCAGGTGAACCTTTATTTTAACACCCCAATTTAGCATTTATAAGTAGTATATAGACAATAGTTTAGAACACATTATAATATAGTTATAAGAAGTTATGAGAACATTTTAAGTGGTTATTAATGTATTTATCAACTTAAAACTCCTCCTGTGATGCATCTGTAACAGATAATGAATAACTGACAATATAATATAGCAGAGACGCAATAATGGGTTGACGTCACCCAGAACCCATTGGTAGAAAAACGCCCAAGACAAGGGGTTGTTTTGATCCATGAACCCAAAAGCAATATAAAAATAACACTAACTCTGGGTCAAAAATATTGCAAAAACCCAAATCTATACTGACCCACCCAATTTTTATCAATTGGGTGGGTCATGTTTATCAGTGTGTATAAACCCATGTTAATCAGTGCCTTAAAAACAAAAATAGTTAATAGTGTTTTCTGATTTGCCACAGCTATGGTGGAGGTTTCTTTTCTACAGATGTTGTTTATTTCATTATGAATTTACTGTGGCTGTTTTTGTGTTTGAGTGGAGGCTTCTGGTGTGTAACCAGAACCTGAAGTATATCAAGGTCAATAGACTCAGCAGGGATTGTGAAAAGGCGATTTATTACAATATTTTTTCAAAACTAAATTAAACGGCATTTTAAGATGTACGCACATCTTTACATTACACTCTTATGATATTAAACAATTTTAAATTAGTTTAACAACTAATTTAAAGATAAAATTACAAATGGGTGTTAACGTAACTGAAGGAAAAAATGACACAAGGACTGTGGTCACAGACCTGGGAGGTTTTCACAAAAATCTAAATAAAAACCTTAACACTGTAACTGAGTCTATTTTTTTAACTTGTCAGCTTTTGTTGGAACATGGAGTCAGGTAGCGCTCAAACTGACTGTAAGAACACTGACTAAATACTATACATGTATCCAACTAGAGTTTGTACACTATGGAAGTCAGCAGGATGAATACATAAAATTCCATTATAAAAAGATAACATTTGAATTTCTTTTGACACTTTAGGACTTGACCTTCAAAAAGTATCCATTATTATTCTCACTAAGTTTATGAATGAGATTTACAGTTAGAATCAAGCTGAGCTGTACTTAAGTTATTACGTCTCTCACACACCTTCAAATTGGCTAATTTTTTTGTATTTCAATTGTAAAGTTCCGTTTCCTCTTACATAAGAAATAATAATTACTTGTGAAATTCATAAATTATGCCTTTTGTATGTCTTATTTCTAATCTCACAATAACGATTTTAAATATTCCTAACATTTTCTTTTATATCTCACAAATGGATACATATCAGTATACTATATTTCAGGCACTGTTTAAATTATCCTTATTATTAGTATTATTCTCCCTGTTTTTACTTCACCAACTCAGTCTGTGTGTCCTGTCGAGAGGTGCTCCAGATACAGTGAAAGATATTTGCTAGTACGATCGAAGCTTAACACAGTCACATCAGGATCATAGAAGAATAACTAAGAAATATAAAGAGTAATACATGTATTTTTATTTCTTTTTAATCAAATTATGAAGTGTTTTTTCACTCATGGAATGTTTTCATTTGAAAATTGAAAGTTTAAAAATTAATTTAAAGCATTGGGGCATTTTGCTTTGATCAATATAGACAGAAAAAAGTAGGTAAGATGGACGATATGAACACTAAATAGAATTAATGGTATAGAATCCAAAAAGAGAATTCAGATATTCAAAAGGTAGAGTTTCAGCAGTTTGTTTGGTTTCTCCTTAATAATTATTATATATAATTAATATATAGTTACTATAGTTACTGGAGAGTAACTAAGTAACTAATGATCCCCCCTTCCTCTGACCCTACACTGTGTCTTTTAAGAGGCATTTTAACAATTAAAGCATCAAATCAAAACACACCTATGTGCAGAAGCTGACAACGGCCATGCATGCAGTTTCTTTTTTTTTATGCCATTATCTCTGCTATTTCTTTTTATGCCAATCACAAGTTAATTGTTTTTTTATCTTAAGAAAATTAGTTGGTTATCTCGAGGTAACGAGAATAGATAATGTCCTCTTATTAGCGTGCTTATAATGTAATATAATCAGGAGTGCCATGGCAGCATACTGTAGCAACTGATTGTAGCTGAAAATGGCAGATCAAGGAGTAACGCATGAGACTGTAGGTCAATCAAGGTCTAACACAAGCAGAAATTGCATTGTGTCTTTCTAAAGATCAGATACCATTCAGATCAGTCGTTGTCATTTAAGGAGAAGACTACAAGATAAATGAACCCGTTATAATGAGAAAACAAAAAAATTAACTTGTGATCTCAAGATAACAGCATTAAATACTCCATCTGGTTCAGAGTGACATCATAGGTTGCCTAAAAACATTTCATATGGGATTTGCTCCTGACTCGATACCTGACCTGCTAAACACATATGAGCCTGAGTGTAGAGTTCCTTTGGTAGGTCTTTGTTAGTAGTTACCAGGTCCAGACTAAAAATGAGATGAGACTAGGCCTTGGTGCTTGCTCAGAACCCTTGAAACCTGAAACAACCTGCCTGAGAAGATCCAGCAAGGCAGCTCTTTAAGACACATTTAGACTGGCCTTTTCTCAAATTATACTTACCCTCTTACCCATTATGTGCTTTTTGGTGCACCTGTTCTCCTAATTTGATTGTTAAATTGTATTTTATCTTATTTTTATTTGATTTAACTGACATTTTTGCATTTCTTGGTTTTATATCTTACGCAGGTCCCAGGGTTTCATCCTAAATCTTTAACACCTTTAATTTAAATCTTTAACAACTCATATGGAACAATTTATCATTAGATACTTTAGAAGTATCTGTCACAGGTGATGTGGTCGATCTGAGCATGCCCTGCGCTGCAAGACTCACTGCTTTTGCTGAAATTGTAAGCTGGGATGTCAATGCAATGTAATGTTGGAGGTGCATGTGGCCCATTATAGGTCACCAGACCTCCAGCATGCTGCAGTGAGTGTTCAAAGCTCCAGAACTGAACAAAGGTTCTAAAGAAAAGCAGACAGGCTCACAGAGAAACCCAGCAGAGAGATGATCTGACAGTCAGACAGCCCGCTGTTAGCACAGTGCCCAAACTGTCTGGAAAAAACCTCAGTACAACAGGCAAGACCACCCAGCGGCAGGGTATCCCCTCCAACAATACTGCTCATACACAGTACTGTTAAACCCCATCAAGTACATCAAGCTGCTAGCTTAAAAGAGTTCTAGTTTGTCGGATTGCTCACATCTTATTCTTCTTCTGAAAACCATTTATGCTACAATATATGCAGTTTCCAGCATTTTCATAAAATGTGCATATATTTGTATATTTACATACATATACCTGAATAACATGACTTTTTTAAGACCCTTTGGATACACATTGATTTAACTTTTCACATTTCAAATCATGTGTAAATCTTTATAATTGGGTGCTGTCTTTTCTTACCATTACCTGTTATATTCTTTGAATTATTAGGTTATTAATAATTTGTGTAAAGTGTATGAGTTTGCATTAAAGCCAATGGAAGCCAGTCAGTCCCAGTGTATTATAACACAACACCTGCATATAGGCACAACATTCAAAGTTCATTCATTCCTGCCCACTAATCAACTGCAAACAACCTCATTCTGATGACATTTACACCCTAATTATGCATATTCACTCCCCATTAATCTACAGCTAAACCTACATATTATGGTCAATGAGGTATTATATGATAATAAAGTCATCATGCAGCCAGCATCAGTGCATGTTTATCTGTATATGTATTAATATAACCTATTATTTGCTCAAGTAGATGAGTTACAATAACAATAACTAATGCCAACTTCGTCTATTCACCTAGCGTGGATTTTAATCTTACTAGCAATCATTTCATTAGGATTTTCTTTGCATTGCAAGTCTGTCGGAAACAGTGTCGTGATTTGCGGTGTAGGTGAAAAGATAGAGCAGAAAAACATTGCTGAACTTGAAAAACAACGTAAAAGCTGAATGAATTCCAACAAAGGTATCCTTTTGTTACGGCGACCACTCAGCAACAGCTGAAACAAGGTGAGTTGCTTACTAAAAAGAAATCCTGCCGCCATAAAGGCCCCACTGAGCCGCCACACTTTGTGCAAGGAAGAAAAGCACGTCTTACTGCTGGTAGTCAGCCTTGCAGTAGAGTTTCGTGTCTCTCGAGTAGCAGGTGGCGGTGAGCGGCTGCTGGCACGCGGCGCACTGTAGGCAGTCCTCGTGCCAGGACGCGTCGCTGACCCGCATCAGGAAGCGGTCTGAGATGATCCGCCTGCACCCCACACACACGGTCTGCTGGGGGGAGCCAGAGCCTGACAGAGAGGAGAGGAAAGAACTATCAAAGGTACAGGTCCTGTAGAGGCGGGGGGGGGAACTGAAACTGAAAACTGAAACAATGACATGATGATATAGGCTATCATTGGTCGTATGTGCGTGTGTTATGGTCTGTGGTTGGCATGATACACAGCTAGTACGAGGTCAAACAATAGTTCCAGTCTTATAGCAGTTTTTTATATATGCATATTAAAAGTTCTGTTCTTTCAAATTACAAGACAGTTGCCAAAGTGACATGTAGCCATGCAGGAGTCTCTCCGCGTGTTTCTGATACAAAGACTGGGCTGTTCACACGGTGGGTTCTCCAGAGTAATATGGGACTGTTTCTGACCCCTGTGTTGGGGTTGAGATCTGATCATGAATCTATTGCTGTAAATAGCAAAGTATTTTATTTAGGTATTAATTTTCTTTTTTGATTGATCGAATTAAAACGCTTCGAGCCCCAATCGACGGTTTCATTCCGTGTCTTTTCTCTTTAATGTATAGAGAAAGTAAATGGAACGAACAATACTGGACCTGGTTGCACTGAATGTTATTATAATGTTGTGATCACTAATTTGCACCCGTGTGGCATTTATTGCATGTGGCATCACCAGTTATATTTCCATATAGACCTGGGCCTGTGCCTTCATTTACACGCTAGAAAACGTGTGTCCTGTTTCTTTTTTTTAATTAACATTAGGCTATATACTGTGTCATGCAGTAAAAGTCTATATATTTTTAATAACTCGGGTTAAAAGCAATCTTATTGGAATTAGAGGCCCACGCTGGTTTAATAATACAACCCAAACCTGAAGACTGTCCAATTCTGTTCAGACTGATCACAAAGCGGATTCATGGAGGAGCCTATATTCCGCAGAGCCATGCACAACAAGAGAAACCAACTTAAACTCACCGATCAGAACATCCAGAGAACTCGCATCAGTCCGCAGACGATCTTCGATTTTCACGTCGTTCAGCATGTTGAGACACGCAGCAGAGGGTCGGCTGCTCGCCGTGAAGCGCCTTGAGAGCCCGGTGTATGTGGTCTTCCTCACCTCTGAGATCCCTATGGTCCAGAGCAGCGGCAAACGGCAATTGACGCAAAAAAAGAGTTTGTAAAATCCGCAGAGTTGAAACCTTCCCAAGTTTTCACCAAGAAAGATCCGCCAAACAGTAAACGTCGGCTGGTGGAAATCCAGAGGGGTGGAATGAAGTCTAGCAGTCCTGAACTCTGTGTGCCATCCTGAGCTCGAGCCTCTCTCTCAAAGAGAGTAAGAGCGGCGGCCGGGCCCCCCCCCCCCCCCCCTGCCCTCCGCTGAGCACTTTCCCCACCGTTCTGCCGCTGTATTGGTACCCGGGGTCTGGATGGATCCGCCTCCACGAGAGGCCACACGGGCTGTTTGAAATCAAATCAAATATCCACATACACTTCAATATCCTGGACAGACATCTAAAACAGGTAACAGAGGGAAAAAACTCTTACTGTTCCAGTGACAGGGCCGTGGCTACTTTTGATGACACCGAGGGCATGCATTCTGTCATGTTTCTGGGTATTGGGGTGTTTTAGCAGCATGGGCGACTTTACAATTAGACGTCTACAAATGGTTGGTATTTTACAGGCTGGTTCCAGTATTTTTAGATTCAATATGTTTCAATGTGACTACTTTTAGGACATGTCTTCCTTCTCAGGTTGTTTCATCATGAAGAGGTGAAAGGATCCAGGGTGTCAAAAATAAATAAAAATAAATAAAACAACGTCAAAAATGAACAAACCTGAATTGTCCAAGATAAAGGATTTCACACGTTTTTAAATTTGAAAAATCTGAATAATAAGAAAAAATGTGGATATATTTCTAGTCCCTCAGAATCTTCAAGGTAAGGAGCGTGCTGGGGGAAGGGACTTATGGCATTAAACATTCTGGTTACGGCCTTGTCCATACTGTGTGTATAATATTATAAAGGTATATTCTGAATCTGTTGGTGAATATATTTTATTGAAGGTAACCTATGTGATGAAATATTTTATTGCGCGCCATGACACCATATTAAAATATACTAGCTATGTCTTGTGAATCTTTTTATACACATTCCCTCCCAATTCAACATATTCCCTAGGTCTCTCCGTATCGTGTCCTACAGTTTATTGATGACTAGAATATAAAATAAGGTGGTGTGGGTTTGAACTGTATGAGCTCACCTGTAGACCCAAGATTAAATATGTGCCCTGGCAAACTGATTTAGAATTTGCACAATAACTCGCCCTGTTAAAGAAAATGTTTTCCCAGTCTGTTGTCACAATACAGATTCATATTCACGTTTTAATATTAAATATTACCCACAGATAACGTCACATTATTCGAAACTGCCAGATGTGAAACGGAGACGATATCCGGCAGTTTCAAATAAACCGTCGCAGATTAATCAATTCTCCACTGCAGGCCGATATCAGCTGTGTGAAAAGCAATAAAAAGCAATGTTCCTCAGCTGTATGCTCCTTTGTTCGTGCTGCATTCACAGTTAGCTCGCAGATAGAAATCCTCATATATGAGTCGGGGGGTTTATTAACGGAGAATTAAATATTAAAAGATGCGCGCGGGCCAGGTTTAATTGACGAGGGGCGAGGACAAATCGGAAGTGACACATTCTACTATAAACCTGTCCTCTAGTCAAAATGATAAAAATAGGCAGGTTGCTGTTGAGTATATTAATGGGCTGATCTGATTAAAACGTTCCGCCTCTCCAACACACTGGAAACTATTACGATGTTTATGCTGCATAATTGGCATTTATAGAAGAAATTCTAAATAAATAGCCCCAAAAAAAAAAGTTTCTGCTGAGACAACAATGAGATATCCAGTAGGGTCTATCCAACCACGTGTCCGACTCAATTCTTTTTCAGTTTCTAAAGGATTTGTCAAAGACTCAAATAAAATTGATTTATTTAATAATTCAAGTAGGCCTAGATTTCAAAAAGAAAAATGAAGACCTGCGATGTTGTGCCTTTTACTTCAAAATGTGTTGTTTTTAAATTTGAAATAGACTGTATAGAATTAAAATAATAAAAAAAAAACACGAAATAACATTATTAATCTTGTAAACAGAGATTTAGAATTTCAGCTAGTTCATTAATGACTGTTATGTTCGGTGATGATCCATGCAGTGCCATGGCCTTTATAGCTACTACAAACTTCTCTGAAACGTACTGTACTTAAACATACATTACATTACAACATAACCTTTCATGGACAAATATTTATAATGTTCAGTTGTTGATGTTAGTAATATTAAGCAATTACATCATGCAAACCTGTAATAAGTAATTCAAGGAGTTAGAGGAGGGATGTTATAATATGTTCACTTTAAAGTAAATTATTCTATTAATGAATTCATGTATGCTGAAAAATATCTAGTTAGATCATTTGAGAAAGGAAAAAGCTGTTATTGAGAATTCCAGTAAAAATGTACAACATATTAATATTTTCCACTTGATGAACTAGATAGTTATTATTATTATTATTATTATTATTTTGAACATGGTATTAGCATGTGTATGTGCAGATATAAACTCTGATCCATTCGTTCCTATTTTGTAAGGTAGCCTATGTTCAGTAAGTCCACCTCCATACAGTGGCCAATCCTGACGCCATGTGGTCAAAACAGACATTACATTACATTCTTGCAGACACAAATTCAAAAAAGGCATTACAGGAACTGTATGTCATCAGCAGTCACATGGCAAAACAACCTGATGCAAAAAAATGTGTAACCAGTGATTTTAATGAAACAGACCTCATGGCAAATTTCATGCTATCCACACTCCCACCAGGGAAGTAATTCACTGGACCATGTTTGTATGAACATTTCTGGCATGCTACAAAATATGTATGATTCCAGTGAATACATTGTTGAACTGATTAATGAAGAACTATTACAGATGTATTGGCTGAACAGGTGCACATAGGGTTTTTTGTGTGTGTGTGTGTGTAGGATGAAGGGACCACAGATTTTGTTCTGTTGTATAACCCTGTGTTGTATAATGATAAATAAATTAAACTCGAAGCTTGAAAGCTGAAGCTGAACAAAAGTAAAACACTGTACGTCAGAATGTAGAGCTGGTGAAAGGATGAGAGAAACTGGTGAGCTACAATAAAGTTAAATACAACAACATGTTAAAAAACTAATAACATACAGTACATCAAATAGTATAAGCTAAAAGCCAATGACAATTAACACATGTATTCTTTTATAATGGGCTATGTACAAGTAACACTGTGTTTCAAAGGAAGTTTAAGGTAAAATGTGGCTAAAAATGGCTCTTGTCAACCATTCAAATATATGAATGTACTATCCTTTTAGCTGCTGATGCCATGCTAGTTTGAGGGAAGAGTAATTAACGCACTCCCTAACAACTCATTCTGCTAATTTGCCAGCAGCTGAAATATGAAACAGATGCTAAGAAAAAAGAGGTTTGATCTTCTTAATCATCAAATGCCACTCACTGCCTGTAAATGTAATGCAACACATGTATACACGAGGATTAAAGTGAAGACCCTTTGATGACGTGCACCACACACTGACTTCGAACATTTATATGATTTTAACAAGCAGATTTAAAACCAGCATCAACTGATCCTTGTAAACATGCGTTTGTCTGTGATGTATTTGAGCAACTGGAAAAGTTGTGGAAAATTACGCTTTAAGTAGTTGTGGTGGTACCAACGTAAAGCACTCTGGGTAGCAACAGACTGCTGTAGAAGTCAACAATATGAGCCGGGTTTAAATGTGTAGAATGTTAATGTTCTTTATGAAATAAACACAAGTCACATGTGATATCTGTGCTGGTCGTCTGTAGTCCATTAAACTAAAGCTATTTAAGCATAATTCAGACAGTGGCTGTTACTTGGCTATCATTGTTGGACTCAGACCTGCAGGTCCTTTATGGAATCAGATTTGTGCCAATAAAATCAAACAAAAATTTTCAAGTATCAAACAAAAAAAAAGAATTTAAAAGAGAATAAAACTCACTGAAGCAAACAAAATGTCATCTCAAATGCAA
>JAVQJL010058857.1:0-56636 GCA_036024295.1 Nannoperca obscura | reverse complement strand
TTTTGACACACACACACACACACACACACACACACACACACACACACACACACACACACACACACACACACACACACACACACACACACACACACACACACAGTGAGAAACACTGAATGCAACTTTGTTTCCAAAAATAAAACAAAAACCTCTAACCTTTAAGTAAGCCATAGATTCACAATGCTGTATGTTGGTCAGCATGTTTTATTGTAATAAATCCTGAAACCCATTAATCATTAAAGCAAGCAATTACTATATTCATTACACAGGTACAGTTGTGCTAATTAGACAAGCCTGCCATTATCTTTATTGCTGTGTTAGTACTGCTAATGGATTAAATAAATATGGTAAAACATGGATTTCTCAAGCCACCTGTTGTTTTTTATTGAGCAAAAAGCACAAACAAATTCCACAAATCCTTTATTTTGGTGGTGAGGGAGAGGAGGTTAAAGAGGAGCTGTGCCAAAATGAGTTCACTGTTGCCTGCAGTGCATTCAGTGTCAGACGAGACATCTGCGTTGTCTACATCAGAACACACAGCAGACAGGTTGGGGAAAGATAATGAGTTATTTCAACAATTTCTACCTGAGAGCACCCAAAACGAATCCACCTCCCTGACAGTTGTGAGGCCGAGCATCCTTCCCCCGCCCGCTGTTCTGCACAACGTCATGCTCTAGTAAATTCACTTTCCATACCTCTGCACTCATCTGCAACTCTTCACAGGTCATCGCAGAGTGTATTCGCCCATTAAATGAAAAACACCTCGAAAAGGGGAGAGAGGGGGAGGAAGGCAAAATTTATATTAATGATTGTGCCCCTAATTGGCTTGTCTGCTTGATAAAGGACACAATAACACGACTCTGCTGCACCCCCCCCACCCCCTGTAAAGTATGCTCTAGAGCTACCATGTGTGTACACACAAACATAAGCATAAACAAAGCAGAATATGTGCACACACAAAAACTCACACCTCCGGGCAGCCATCATAACTGACAACAGTGCAAGCTGAAGACCATAAACAACCATAATCATCATTACCGCAGGGTAATCTCAATCAGTGCGCATGTGTCTCTGTGTGTTTATGACTATAAGTCAGATTTAGTGCCGTGTCCCCTCAGGTCAAGGCCGATGGACAGATGTGTCATGGGGAAAATGGCTTCTGCCAAGACACACTCGTTTTTCACTACATTTTTACTCACATAATCCATCTCCCTGCATATCCGTCAGGCTCGTCATATGGATGGGGATACAGTGAACAACACTCATTATTACAGAGGAGGATGAGCAGGGCATAAACAACTCCACAGAGGCGAGGGCAAAGAGGAAGACAGCAAAAAGCAAATCAGAGAGCGAGGCTAGTGGAGAGAGAAACAGGCAGCTAGAGAAGAGAAAACAGACAGAACAATCAGAGACAGTGAAGACAAAAAAAAAAAGAAAGCAAGAGCTCAGAAGATGAGGAAATGACAAGCGAGAAGGAAGAGGCGAAGGATCGGTGGTGACAGAGATGTTTTGAGGGATTTAGGGTGAGAGAGGGAAAACAAGTGCAGCTAGTCCCCCAGTGACAAGAGAACTGTCGGAGTCGTGAGAAAATTCACAGCTAAGGTGCGAAGATTCCTGCTTTAGTTAAAGGTAAATTGGAACCACCAAACTCCACTTCAATTAGATACTGCTTATTCAAAATGGGACATCAATTAGGGCAACAATAATTGTCATGTCACTTTAAATTTTCTCATTTGCACCTTCAAGCATGGTCTTTATCCAGATGATATCCAGTGAGAGATAGAGATATAGCATCTGTGATGTGACATTTGGAAAAGCAAACATGAAATAAAGCAGACATGGCCATAAACATCTCATCTATGAGCGTTAATATTTTCTTAGGGGAATAATAATTTTTTGAAACTATTCATTAAGGCACACAACAAGATGTTCAGCAGTCAGCGGTGGTGTTTGCTGCTTGGTAAACACAAACTCAAGAGGATTAGGATTATGCAAAAAGATGAAATGGCATTTTATAGCAACGTCAGTAGCACTAAAAACCTGGTATGGTTAGTTGGAGCCATTTTGCTGTTTTCAGACAAACTGTTGTAAACAGTGGAATAGGAGGTTGCTCGCCTTTCTAGTCTCCAAATTTCCATTTTACCTTTTAGCTTTTTGGCCACAGATCACTAAACAGGTCTCAACTTTAACCAGTTGACTGAAAAAAAGGCAGGTAGATTAATTGGCACAACACTAATTAAAAACACCTCACACATCACAGTTATAAGCTTTAAAGTGAGTGCACTTGAGTGCATGCACCCACGCACTCAAACACACAAGCAGGCATGCACATACCCGCAACAAAAAGTCTAAATTCCTTTCATGTTGCTGTGACACAATACAACAGAAACAAGTCTCTCTAGTGTCCATCAATTAACAAAAGAAGCACTTGCTGGATTTTGGCTTTGTTTTGCTCATGAAGGGGATGTGCATCCTGCGGACGACTGGGTGCTATGTTCATCATTGCACCTCTTTGTTGTCAGAAGCATGATGGATTTCAGGCTTTTTTCCTTCAATTCTGACTTTTCTTTCCTTTTCATGGTCCAGCTGTGCTGCTACCCAAACAACTGCTACTCCATTTCCGTTTGCTTTTTTGTGGTACTCTCACATGGCATGATCAAACAACACAACTATCAAGTCCCATCCTGGGTAAAATTGTATTTAAGTAAAGGAAGAAGACTGGGGAAGAACGATGGAGAAAGAAATGTTGTCAATAATCATAAAGGAGGGCTGATTCATGCCTGTGCTTGTGTCGCTCTCTCGTTTGCTTTATTCCTATCAATGCTGACTCACCCTTGGAGGTGGTATGGAGATTTAGCCCCACTTGTGGCTTAACCATAGTGATAGTTGACTGTGTGTCTGAATGAGAATCACTGACACTCTAAAACATAAAAATGTTCGGGCCTTGAAGGTCTCAAGTATACAGAATAGTTTTTCTGGTTGCTTGCGAAGTGTATTATGTTTGGAGGATTTCATCATTGCATCAGCCTTGAGAATTTCTTGCAAGCATTTATTGCAGGCTAAGAGGCTGTGAGCCACAGCTTTGTGAAATGAAAAGGTTGGGTGGCTTAAGACAGCCCAGACATTTGAGAGGTATACACGGTGTCTTTCAAAGGAGAACAAAGAATAACCTCTGACACTCCTCTCTCCGCCAGCCTGCTACATTCTTTTCCTCAGGTGAAGAGGGTGACCTCACCGAGCCAGACACTAACCCGCTGGGCTTCTCCATGAGCACACAAAGACCCAGCATACTTCTCTATCTTATTCTAGCTCTCTTACACACTCGCAGCTTCTTTCTTATTTCTCCCCTTGGTGTTCCCGTCTCCCCATGTCTCCGTTCCCTCTTCCCTTCTTTCCCTCACTGCCCTGCTGTCTCCATCTTAGCCTGAGATATTGATTTCTGTAAAGGTTGAAGACGGCTGCTGCCTTCCTTTCTCTTTTCTCTCACCCTCTAACGTCCTCTTCGTTCCCCTCCTTTTTTATCTTCTTTGCCTCATCTCCTTCAGTGCCACTTTTTTATTAAACTTTAAATTCTCTTTCTTTCAGTCGCTCTCTTTCCTTCTCGCTCGCTTTTTCCACCCATTTCCATCTCTCTCTGTGAGGCTCAAGTATAAGCTAAAACTCATACATTTGTATATCTGGCCCTTTTGTCTCACACTCCTACTCTACATTGACCTGGCATGGACAGAGTGTGCTCAAGTCAGTTGAACATCACTGTGCAGAGCAAATATCCAATAGCACATAAATACAAAAGTATTCAGAAATGTCACAATGGAAGGATACACACATTACAGAGAGCATGTGTCCCATAGAAAACCACCCCGGAAGAAAACATAGCTTTCTCTTCAAAAGTCATTCTTTTCTGCAAACTTAGTTTTTCAAATGATAGCCAGAGCAGCAAACAAATTAGGCATTTGAAATAAAAACTAAACTAATGCTCAAAACAATCAAAACAAGTACTGTGCGCATGTAAACATCTAGTTTATGAGCAACATCTTGTATAGAAAAAGTTCAGTCCCTTGAGGCAGGTTTTAAGATGGAACATAGAAATGTGTCTTGAGTGCATTAGAGTTTTCTAAAGGGACGAGAATTCGCAGGGCGAGGCTCTATGAGCTTATTTCTCACAAATACAGAGAATGAAGTGAGTGCTTTTTATTGTTTTTTAAGATGTGTCAACAATTTATCACAATTTATTTTTTAAATAATGCATGTGTAGGAAGACAGATGTGACTGAAACATGATGATGGATATACACAGCTTATTAAACCTCTATCTGGGAGAGACTCTTCCCAGGTTATGGTCATATTTTACATCTAGAATACTCTGTGTCCTCACATAAGGGCACTCAGCATGATTTATTGTGACAGTGATTTGTGATGGTTGTCTACATGGGCCACATGTGTGACCTCGTATACATTTGTCATATTTTGTCCCTGTGAGCAGACACATTCTTATGAAGACAGTAACTCACATTCACAGATTTACTTCAGAAGTTTCCTTACAGATTTTGGAAGACATCACTGCATAAATCTGCATATTAATGAGGAAAAACTGACGTTGCTGAAACAGCTGTAACAGTTCATTCTTAAAGATACAAAGCTCATATTAATGCCACCCATGCATTATGTGCAGACAAGTAAGTTTCCCATAAATATTTATCAGGACAGAGAACAGAATAAGAAATTGGTTAAAAAATTGATTAGGTTGGGACATTACACAGCAGAAGTACCTCTTGTTTTAAAGATACTCCATGCTTTCATATTTTTATGTCACACTATATTACTTGCAAACACTTTCAACAGTGCACACTTTAGAGATTATTTTGCAATAACGAAATGCTGAAAACACATCACCAGACTTAGCGTGTGTAACCTGTAAAGCTACAGCTGTCGCTCATGACAGTAGGTGTGGAAATGAATCCCACATTTTGCGAACAACTTAGCATAAAGCCATTACCAGATCTTTCAGCCAACAGCCGTACTGTTTAACTTACACTTAAAATAATCAACTGAGTGCTCCAATTTTATCATAGTCGTGAGGTGTGATGGATTCTTAAAACACAGGAAATTATAGTCTGAAAATAAAGGGATGTCAAATTGCAAACTTACCTTGACAAAAAAATGATTTACCCTTCAAAAATGCTTCCCCCAAAACATTAAGGCAGTTAAATAATCAAATACAGTATCATGTCTGAACTTTTTAAATAAAAAAAAGTGCATTTGAAGCATTTTGCAACAAATTGCCAATTTATTGTCAGAAGTGCAGGATCATACTTTAGCAGTTAACAACGTGTTGCTCACCTGCCCATCATTCCCTAATAACTTGTCCAAGATATCCTGGTGAACATGATGATCATATTAGTAATGTGGACGCGGGTGACAGGTGAGGCTGCACCTGGCTTCTGGAAGCTCATTACAGAGTCTTAATGGTGTGCTGTGTTCCATAATTAGAAAACTTTTCGGCTCTCTTTCCAATCTCCGTGTTTGGTTGCCATGTTGGCTGGGGCCAGCACAAGTGCTTTGGTTTGGTTTGACAGCTGCGATGCACAGAGTATCTGAGAGATCTGTGGAGCACTCACTGAATGTGCCAGCGGAAGGTTCTGCAGGAGTTTACATCAGGACACATACAGGATGATGGGGTATGAAATAGTGTGAGTTAGGGGCTGGGAGTTGGAAAGTTTGACAACCTAGTTGTGTTCGAAAGTGTGTAATGAGCACATTTGTGTATTTTCCTCTTTCACTGAGCGATATTTTCTCTTACATTTGGTGTTATGCTGACTGGTCTGGGACCTCCATGAATGATGTAACTGTGGATGTGCAACTGTGGGTTTGTGCCTACAGAAGATACTACTGTATGTGCAAGCCTGTTTCAGCCAAATTTCACTTGTTTAAATTTAACAAGTTTTCACATGTTAATGAAAGCCAGAAATTTGATTTTCCAAGTCCAGACCTCTCCAAACCTTTTAAGCTGGGTGATAAAAGTTACTGTGGTTTGTGCAAAATAAATATGCATTTGAGTTTCAAAGACCATTTTAGGTTCTCTTTACGTATACCCTTGTGTGAGTCAGTGAGTGCCAGAAGCATTGGGATTTATTTATTCAGGAAATTGTTCCATGTTCATAGATTGTTTTCTTTATGATTAGCCATAACTATGACAACTATAAACACAACAACAGCTTAATTAAACCCTGTGCCTGTTTTTGAGACTGAGAAGATAGACTCAACTGCATAAAGTTTGGGTAGTTCTAAAACATCAACCAGTTATTATGGTTTTTTTTGTTTGTGCAAGAATACAATAATGCAATGTATTAACTGTTATGCACAGTGATGGGTAGTCTAAGTATAAATATAGTCTATATTTGTCTGTATCTCATTAGAGTATAAAAGCTTGTGTGTACCTGTTATGAGGTTATATTAATTTTTAAATCACTAGAAAGTACTGTAGCAGAATAGAGTGCATTAAGTGCTTTTGAGTGTGGAGAAAGTGTGTGCGTGTGTGTGTGTGTGTGTGTGTGTGTGTGTGTGATGCTGTGTCAGTTAATGAGGGCCAGTATGATTGAGTCGAAGTTTGCAGGTCCTGTCTCAGTGCAGAGGAGAGCAAATGATGAATACATTTCAATCATTTCAAGACAGGTCTTCATCATTTGTTGGAGCTGTCAGACAGTTATCAGGGCTCACTGTAGGCAGCTGGAGATGAGGCATCGTCCATAATTGAAAATTGAGTTTAGAAATGTCACATGTATCCGTCCATCTACATTTCAGGCTGGGAAATCCCCATTGGTGCACAGCATGTAGAGGCCTGACAGTACCTATCCATCCACACTTCAACATTTTAGTCAACAGAGACAATCGCCAGTGGGAGATTTGTTCATTTTTAACAAGGGGTATGTTGGACAGCTTCGGAGTGAGAATGACGTGGGCAGGCCTGTGCACTTTACTAATATATATCCTTTTTTGTAAGTAAAATACTTGTTTTTCTTACCTACTGTGTAACTGATTAAGCAATTAGCATACAGGTGGCTGGTATTATCTGGACATGCTCACATTTTTATTTAAACCTGTTGCACCATCTCTCAGGCCCTGCAATTATTCTCTGATAGCTACCTTTGAAACCAAAAACAGATGATTTAACCTTTACATCACCAGCTGAGTAACCTTCATATTCTTTGCCGCAGGACAGGGCTGCCAATTTCACAGACACAGATTGAGCTATATCAAATAGAAAAAAAAGAAAAAAATCGAAATGTAACCACGTCAAAGAGTAATCCTTTAACCTTCCCATATGCTTTCTTTTCCAAAATCCACAGTCTCTCTAGTATATGTGTTCACCTTAGAGTATCTACATCCAAGGTCTAACTCCTCCGCAGTGGTTTCTAAGTGAGGAAAATAGAACACTAATCTATTCTGGTGTAATCACGCTTTGACCTGGCTAATGGAGGCAGCATACCTCAGGGCAAGATGTAATCAGGAAGACAGTTAATAAAATGAACAAGACAGCTTTACTGATCTTACTGTCTCTGACCTTCCCTGAGGGATGACACTTACACACATGCAAGTTCACACTTATACATACATGCATGTTCCCTAATGCACATATACATGAGATGCAGTCTTAGGCATGACCATACAAATAATGAATAATGTAAATACACGGATAACAAAGACAAAGCCGATGTAGCAAACATCAAGCCCACAACATAATTATTATCCTCAACCCTCTCCCTATTTTCTCTGCACTAAATCAGCTCTTTAAGTAGGGATGGATAAACAGATGAATCACCCACACCTCACAAAAACTTTCACACACCTAGTTTAGACACAGTTTCAAGGCACCATCTATTTCTGTATGTGTGTTTAGTTTACAGCTGCAGGGGGATCATCTCCACCCGGGGTCACACACATCAACTCCAGGGAGCAGAACCCCAACTCCATAAACAGCTGTCAATCAAACACCGTGGTGACTGACAGAGCTAACGTTCATGTCACTTAGTACTTGGCTATATTTACACCAATAACACGTTGAGCATAGACATATAAGCAGGGATCTACGTATAGGTAGAGGGGTGTATGAATGGGTACTTGTACCTGCAAATGCAGACACACAAAAACATAAACAATCCTTCATAACTAAAATAAAACTACTATGTTAAGAAAAAACAACAATGGAGAGAAAATAATATCAAAAAGCTGTCAGTTTGTGATCCCTCGTGGAAGGTAGACTTAGTTAGGGCTGTCGTGACTGCAGTATGTGCACTTATTAGTGCCTGACAGCTAAGCTGTAACCTTGCATACCCATGCATGTTTCCAATTAACTACTCTGACGTGCTGTTTCACACTCTTTTTTTAAGCATCCGTCTCTCTTTTTCTCGTTCTCTCGCCCTCACTGTTCACTGTTTATTTTGGGGTTTCTGTAACACACCAGCTTATACACCACATCTGCTCCTTATCTTGTTGCTGCATGTTTTTGTAAGTAAGGGATATTTTTTTACTTTGTGCCTGACTACTTTTTAGTTGCTAATATAAAAGATCTCTTGTTCACTGTTTCACAGTTTAAACACATCTCAACTCCATCCACAACTCAAACGTCATCCTAAATAGCAGAATAATCAGACAATGTGACACCAAATACGAACAGAAAAGGCCCTCAAGTTTCATGGCTCTTCTGACAAGGTGTTGAAACAAACAAATGCACTCTTTGAAATTTAGCTACTGGCCTTGTACGTCAGCATGATGTAACCACTGTATAAAAAGGCAATAATATCAATATTTTGTAAAAAATAATGATGCAATGTACTTTCCTGCTTGCTTCAACAAAGTGCTTCAACAGCACCAAGCATGTTTAAAATTAAAAGCCTGATCTGGTAGTTTTCTACTTAGACACAGCTTCTGTTATACAGTAATTTGATAAAAGATGCAATACTATTAACACAATTGCAGTGTTTACTGTAAACACGGTCCACTGCTGGTAGGTAATTGGAAAAGACATGCATGGCATACAGCACTGTCCCTGTGCCCATATGCTGAACCACAGCAAAATGATGGACCCCATTCACTTTCCAATCATGGTTTATGATATTAGCAGTTTACAGCCTCAGCTCTACCCTTGTGTGGGATGTACTTCAGCCACTTAGTGGATTACAGCAATGCATCAAGGTGCTTGCAGCAAAATGAAAATGTAATTCTCTGAGCGCTTGAGGGAAATATGAGACGAGGGGTCAGGAATGATCGCTTGTCGGAACATGATCACTGGCTGCTAAAGGGCGGTTGTCCCGAAGCTCTGACATTCCCAAATGGCAAAGCCCCTGTCATTATTCCTGGAGGTCATTCCAGGGATATCATTCCCAGGAACATTATGGCTAATGAGTGATAGACTACGTTCAGTGTGGAAGAGGTCTCCTTGGAGTATGGAAGCAACCATGTCAGTGCAATATCCCCTCCTGACATCTTTTAATGAAGGCATACATGCATGAAAACATGAACGTAGATACAATCAAATATGTCATGATACAGTCATGACATAGACACTAGGGCAAAGGGTTGACATTGATACATTTAAACACTATTGGCAGTGTAAACGGTTATTGACAGAGTGTCTGGGTCTGTAAAAACTGGTGGTAATGGAGAATGAAGGTGGGGTTAATTTAAAATATTTTTTTTAAAGATCACTTGACATCCATTAACCTCCAGACAAAACACGTCACATTTACTGAAGTATAGATCCTAATCTGAGGATAACAACTGGGTTCAAAAATCTCTCAAAAACAAGGAAAAATGTCTCCAACACCTTAAAATAAATGCACAGTATTCCATTGTATTTGTAACAGACAAGTTTTGACAAGTTTTGCTGTGCATTGTTCTATAGAGGAGGACTGCATGAATGGTTTCACTCAACAACAATCTGCTGGCTTAGCTTGTATGATAGAGGCAAGCAGTATATTGGTGGGAAATCATTTTAACGATATTATTCCTATAAGGACTTTGTGGTAGAAAAATTACATTTAGGTATAAAATGTATGTTTGCATTTTTATGGTTAACTGACCCTGGCAATTTACCTACACTGCCAAGCCTGTGAGAATGGTTCCAGACTGTCTAGATAGAAAGATTATAAGACCTTGGGTGTCTCGGTTTCGTAGCCTTGATATGCTGGATAGAGACTGGATTCTGTTGTTTAGACAAGATAGCTCAGAACGCCCCTCTTTGTGACCTTGTTTTCTTGGCTATAACTGTACTACTGGAAAGATTGATTGGCAAGCAAATCCCATGTAACCACTGTTTTGTGGGGTTTGGTTCCAAGGTACCTGTATTTGTAAGAACATGTATACAAAATTAAGACAATGGAGGCTGCAGAGTTTTTTCATTAAAAAGTGACATTTTTATTCATCAGACTTATAGGAAATATAGGGAGCAGTGATTTAATCAATAGTTTAAAATATTCCATTACAGTAGTATTTTATGATAACTGATTATGTGACATTTCTAAATGAATTAAAATATAACATAACATAGTAACTAGTGACACTTCTGTTAAAGTGAAATGTGTGTTGATTGATAGATAATTTTCTCATATGTATCATGGGCTTTTTGATTTGCATAGCAGCGTATCTTCTCAACTTTTATGTCAGTTTGTTTTGTCAACTGACTGCATCCTCTCTCTCTCTCTCTCTCTCTCTCTCTCTCTCTCTCTCTCTCTCTCTCTCTATCTCTCTCTCTCTCTCTCTATCTCTCTCTCTCTCTCTCTGTCTTCAAATAAAGGACTAAATGGCTGTCACAAGTTGTGATTCACTACTCAAACACTGTAGCAAGCTTTCCATAGCACAGCACCAGAACTGCCACCAAACTGTAACGCTGTTAACCACTTAAGAGAAAACAGCACTGGGATGTTAACACAAGTTTAGTGTTATGGCAGAGGCCATGGTGGGTATGAAGTATGCATAAAGACACACACTTAAACACACAGTAGACTAATAGAAATCCTAATTTACATACACCAGACAGATGAGTGTTTTCTGAGAGACAGAACAGTGGCAAGCGAAGGTTGATGGACTGTCATGACCTTTATGATTGTCGGCAGCAAACAGTAAACAGAAATCATATCAGGGAGCGAGGGAGAGAGTGAGAGAAAGAAAGAGAGCATGCAGTAATTGGACTGAGGGGTGATGTAAAAAAAGAGAAATACTGATATTAAATTACAGTGGGGTCTGGGAGCTGAATACAACAGATTCCTTAACAAGGCACAGCAACCCACAACTGACGGCCCTTATTGTTTTTCTTCTTTCATTGAATTCTCATTGTGTTTCCACTCTGTGGCAACTTTTCTTTTGTAACCTCCACACCAATAAGGTTCATGAATGAGAGTACATGAGAAAGAATCCTGGAAACAGACAGGTAGTAAAGAAGTAGAAATTTAAAGTGTATATGCCAATCCCTGCTGTCTGTATGTGTTCCTCTCCTTCTCTCCTTTAAACTCTATATTTTCCTTTTCTCTGTTGGAGAGAACTGGAGAGAAAGGCTAATGTAACCCAACTGCACTTCTCTCTTTCCCTCATTCCTCTGTTTCCGGCTTCTCCTTCTCTTCTTTCTGTACTTCCCTATCTGATTATGTCTTACACTTTATTTGTCTTTTTTCTTTACATCAGTGCATCTATCTTTTTCTGCTTTCTCTCTTCGACTGCAGTCCACCTGACAGCATGACACATGACCTCTCACTTTGGCAGAAATTTCTGAAATCTTTGTTGTTTTTGTAAGTGAACATAAACATACACATGCAAGCACAGACATGCACTTGCACACGCACAAACACACGCACACCTGCACAATTCCCAAATGCTACTTCCACTTCTGCTCTAGAGCCGGAGGAAGACAGGGGCTTATTGAGATGAAGCATGGGACCTTGGGGGTGACAACGTGGGCATGATTGTCTGCTCTGCCAGCCTCCTCTTCCCTGAAACTCTACAGAAATTAAACCCCCGACAGCGACCACAGCTAACCACCAGGGAAAGAGAAAGAGAGAGCAGTATTTCAATTCTCCACCTTTTGCAATTCATCACCACCCTCTAATGGCAAACTGTGCAGTTAAGCTATCACTCCCCATAAGATAAACAGGGATTCTTCAATCAAACTGTCTGAAAAAGTAAGGTGCTGGTCAGCCCAACTTATATCATTCCTGCAGAATGGCCTAACATAGATCATGCTATGCTTTCCTGCTCAGAAGAAATGCAGACTGTGATCAGTGAAATCTGTGAAACCACTTAAAATCGGCACTGACAAATCATACAAGCCATTCAAACAACCAGCTTCAAGAAGCTGAAAACTTTGTTTTGATAGCAGCAATTTCTTCAGTCTTTTTATACATCATAAAATAATGTTACCTGGAGAAACACCTCTGAAAACCGAAGCGACTGCACTTGGCACTGGCAAATGATGTGTTATCCACAACTGATCTAATGTCTAATTCATGCATGTGTGAGGTTGAGGTGTCAATATGTTTGAGTGTAAGTGCTACAGTAAAACGATCCATCACCATCATCATCAGTACCTATAGTTAATTACAATGAACTATAGTTAATTGTAAGAACACATGACTACATGCTTTATTTTTCCAAAATTAGTATGATAGACAAACATTTCTTTCATGTTATTTTTTTTGTAAAAATGACTGACATAGTAAAGTACTCCATTAGGCCAATTTATCTTATTTATTTCAAGACAAGAAGACCATTCCAAGATGAATCTTGCAATGCTTTGTCAATAATGGGCCACTGATGTGGCAATTTTAGCAGTGCCAAGTTAGAAAATTATCCCTTTAACTTCAGTGTACCCATGGCACCTCTCAAAGTGTATTTCTTAATAATGAAAATATTTCAGCGTTGTCTGAAATATCACTTGAGATATGTTGCTGGAAGAGGGCCATTTGATGTGTAGGCCAAATAAGTACTTGAGGAGTTGTATAAAGCAATGAGTTGATTTGAAACTTGATTTCATTTAGATAGCTTTGCCTCATCCATTGGGCTATTTCACATAGAAGACAATACATATACAAACAGACAGAGAAAGAGAGTGGAGAAAAGGGAGAAGAGAGAGACAGAAGAAAGTTTGATGCTGAATGACACAGAAACAGAGAGACAGGCAGGTGGAAATCGGAACATTTTGAAGCATAGATACAGGAAGGATGAACAACAAAGCGAAATCCACTGTTGGTGTTCGCAATAGTCATGCTACATTATGTGATCCTGTTAGCTTGCCTGAGTTATTATACTGGAAGTATTGTGGGGCGGCAAGCTCTGAGGAGGCAGTAGGCTTCTTAGTGCCACAGGGATAGACGGCTAAATGACAGATGATACACAGATTTAAACACCACTGGCCCAAGGCAAGCTGGGAGCCACAGACAAGTACCCTTGTATGGTAACACAGACACCGCAACTGCACACTCAAACCGTCAAACGCTGACGGACTTGCATATTCGGCATGCACACATGGTGCCGTACAAGCCCACATACTCAGACAAACTTGGTGTGTCTCATTTCAGGGGCCGCTTCCTTTGAAATCTGCATTTCAAGAACACATGCATCATAATGGGCTGACGAGGCTGCACCATTCTTGAGTCTCCTTCACATGTGGCTTTATT
Source organism: Nannoperca obscura (assembly GCA_036024295.1). Classification (NCBI taxonomy): domain Eukaryota; kingdom Metazoa; phylum Chordata; class Actinopteri; order Centrarchiformes; family Percichthyidae; genus Nannoperca; species Nannoperca obscura. The sequence goes on along the minus strand of JAVQJL010058857.1, from coordinate 42,973 downwards.
TTACCCATATTTGGACAACAACAGCCGCCGTATCCTTTCTGTGCAATGGTTTCTGACTCTACAAGTTGATAAAGACCACTAAATTCTGGAGAACCTCACAGTGAAGCTATGGTGACTTTGCATCTGGCAAAGAAGTACAGATTAATTGGACTAGTTTGAGTCATCTGAAGGCCAAACCATTGTACATCATGTCCTCTGAAGGATTTGGCTCCTAAAATGGGACTTTGCTGACATCCCATCTACATTTGTGCGCACAGAGGTGCTTCGATATCAAGCTGTGAATCTAATCTCAGTTTACAGCCCACCACATGGCACGAGTCTCCCAGTGCACCCTGAAAATGGATTATGATAATGCCATAACTGCTTTGGAAGGAACAGTCAGGAAGAGCTGTGCGGAAACATCAGTAGCCTCCCTGGATGTCTCCTGCAGAGGTGCACAGCAGGAGACATCAGTAGAGAGATCCACTAACATATACTTCTGTACAACCTTTCATGTTCCTCTTCTCTCCTTGTTTTTCTTGTTCTGCATTTTATTTAATGTATATTCTTCCTTCCCTCCATATCTCACCATCTACTCCTTCCTTGTTTTTAATCTTTCCATTGCTTCTGTCTTTATAAACGCATACACACCCATGCACACCCAGCCACGGCACCTTTTGAAATGGGTGAAAGCTTTGTGACAACATCAAGTAATGTTGTGCCGCCTATTTTAAGTGTGCAACATTGCTGACAACAAGGACAATAAAAAACCCATGGCTTCACATTGAGGCAGAACGGATGGAGAGCGACGTGGCATCTCACACTCTCGGGCTGTAATATTTCTCAGAGTGTTGTGATAGTGTGCTATTTTCCACTCCACAAGGCACAAAAACCACAATGTACCCAACAATACTTTCTCTCAGTGAGAAGTTAAAGGTCCGTACTCAAATTACAAACAGCTGAAAGCGAAAGCGTATAAAGGAAATAACCTCTGCGCCATTTTCCTTTGCCGCTGTGAAGAGCTGCAGTTGTGCAAAGACACCGGGCCAGTAATAAAGCAATGACCGAGAATGAAGTAATGGGACACAAATGGAGAAGCCTCGATTATAGTGTGTCTAAAGGGAAGCATAAAAAGGAGAAATAAATGAACAAAATAAAAAACAATTGTATGTTTTATAGTCAAAATTTGTTGGGACATATTTGGATAGCACAATGTTTATTAATGCCAATGCACATGATGGAATTGTGTATTGACTACAGCATAACATAACCTTACAACATAACCTTAACTCTAAAATGAAGAAGAAACTGTTTATTCTGAGACTCTAGCCTTATTAGTGACAAAGCCAGCCGGATGATATTTAACTACTGTATTTTAATGAAGAGCAACAATAAACCTCTAGCTTATTATTTCCAAACTGGGCGGATAAAAGAGTGGTATCGATCTTCTCATTTAACTAGCATATTTCCCAAAATATGGAACTACTGCTTTAAATTCTGTGGATTTGTTCTTGAAACTATATTGGTGATTTCCTGGTTATTCAGGGGCTGCAGCAACACTGGAGCTGACTAGAGCTGGGAACTGTGGGACTCCATAGCAGATGATGTCACTGCAGGAGGTCTTTTAATTTGTGAGCATAAACAAATGAAGCCCCCTGAATTGCTCATTTTGTGTTCTCTTCTATTTGCTTGTTGAAAGCCTTTATGGTTATGAGTTCAGCACCTCTACAGTCTGACTTAGGTTTATTCTCTAAGGAAATAATTTGTACATCAGGTGCTAAGCACCCTGATTGGACCTGCAATTTATAAGCTGAACTGCTGTCCTAGGTTGACACGGACTGGTGTGAGCAAAGGAGCGCTCACAAATGACATCAAATTTTTGCTCCTGTAATTGGATGGGATTAGTCTGGGCTGAGAAAAGCAACCCTAAACATGGCTGAGCCACAGATGCAATTTGCATAATTCAAAACTGTAGGGGTTTGTAACAAGTGAGCTTGGGGGAAAAAAATAACAAAAGGGAGGGATTTAGTTAGGTTTGGTCCAGGTAATCAACAAGACACAGATGAGAACTTGATGTCACGGTCAGAGAGATTTAGCCCCCATGCTAATTTATACTCCAGTGAAAAAAATGTAGATTACATGAAAGGAGCAGCGTCTGGCGATTAAGGAAGGGATATTGTGGAGCAGGCGGTGGTGGTCAGTGTGTCTCTTTTAAAGAACAAGGCAGATGGAGAATACTTGCTTGCCAGGCAGATGAGCGAGAGAGAATCTGTTAGTTCAACTGTTTAGTACCATTTCCCTTTATTTTTGGTCTTTTTAGCCACCATTTCTCTTAGTTAGCTACCAAATATGTTGTCAGTTTAAATTCTCACATAACTGTTGTTAAAATGGCAGCCTAGTTTGTGTTATCTTTTCCTTATGTTTTTTTAAATAGAAATAGAGGCAACTGAATAGTTATTTCTTCTTAAGATGAAGTCTTTGCGGAGTGTTTAAGTGCAGCTTTAAATAGAAGACATACGGTTACGCAAAGCATTTGATCAGTCGGTCTTTTAGGGCACAAGGTTTCTGAGGTTAGCTCTGTGTGTCAGGATCCTTAGGCTGATCTTCTGAAACAACCTCTACAAACGACATAAGCAGATGTACCACCGCCACAGTTCTGTTACCTTGAGCATTTCTAGTATGATATCTTCAAATACACCCAAGCCATAATCAAATTCTGTAAATTCACTTTACACTTAAAACGGTAAATTGCTATACCGCGACAGCCCAACCTATGACTGTGAAATCTATTATTACCACAGAGAGAGAAAGACAGAACGAACAGATGAGACTACACGTAGAACACTTTCAATTTAGCAATGGAGTGCATCTGCATGAAAGGCAGGTTGGAATCTTTAGACATATAAATTGCCTTTCACGGTGCTACATAAATCAAAAAGGACTATGCAAGGGTAGCCTTTCTCTCCCTCTTTCTTCTGTCTCTCTAAAACTCACACATTTTCTCAAATACGCCTAAAAAAACATTAGACCTTCAGCTCTCCTGTTTCTTTTCTTCCCTTGGTGCTGGTGTGACTGTGTGCGTGTGTGCCTGTATGTTGCCGTCTGACATAAGCTGCTCTCCACAAGCCAAGCCAAGCCTGCCCCCTCTCAACACCTGTCTTATCCGCTAACGTCGTGATCCATCACGCTGTGGGTCACTGGACACCACCCCCACCCCTCCCCCAGCACCATGATCCCCGGCTCTCATCCTCACCTCCACCCTCCAAGCTGCCTGTCTGACCCAGCTCCATCCTTCCCTTCCTCCTCCCGTTCACCTCCCTCACCTCATCGCGCTCTCATTTCCCCGTTCTGCGTGTGACCCTCCCTCGGTCCCACCCATCTGCGCTCCATTTCCTCCCTCCCTCCGAATCTCCCTTACTCCCTCTCACCCCTCTACCTCCCCTTTCCCTCGTCAAGTGTTTATCTCGCTGCCTGCACTTCAGTCATCCAGGCAGTCAGGGGAGAGACAGAGAGCTCTCTCCCCCGGGCTGGTGACCCTTGTCAGGGGGACAAACGGCCCACTGCTGCTTGCCTACACAGCTGGAAAATTAAGAACTTGTGGGGGTGAGAAGGTTCAGCATGTCTCTGTGTGTGTGTGTGTGTGTGTGTGTGTGTGTGTATGCATGTATGTGTGTGATAGAGAGTGAGAGAGGTACTCATAGATACGTTTGTGTGTGGGAAAAAAAGAGGTACAGACAGGTTGGTGTATGAGTGTGAGAATATTAGGAGTCTGTGCAGTTTACGTTGTTGTGTGTGTGTGTGTGTGTGTCTGTGTGTGTCTGTGTGTTTGTGTGTGATATCAGGTTAAACAGTCTTGTTTAGAGAGGAAACATGCTGCAGATGGTTGTGGGTGTCCAGCTGTTACTCTGTCTAATGGTTTAATGAGTATCACAACACCCAACTCACTATCTCCTCCTCTTTTTCTCTCTCTCTCCCTCTTTCCTCCACATTAGCCTGTTGGCACATAACCACATGACTATTTAGCAAACAGAGTAAACGGCACACACAGGCACACACAGACACACACACACACACACACACACACACACACACACACACACACACACACCACAACATTAAAACTCCTGCTCCACTTTTGTTCCCTTGCATTTAGAGTGGATGCCAAACATCAACTGCTATTTGTTTTCTATGAAGGTAAAACTAATGCCCAGCTTGTATTATTGTTGAGGAACACTCCTGCTCTTCTTTGATGGTGATCCAAATCAGCTGGCCTTTGGGACTGCAGCAAACACTAAAGAGATTCAAGATACTTTGCTGGATTTTAATTCAGGGGGCTTTGACAAAATGCCACTTCCTAGGTGTGGGGATATATAATTATAGCATAAAAAACTAAACACTACATGAACTACAACCATACATAGCCAAACTGTGAATGACATGAACCAAGGCTAATTTCTTTTTTCCCTGAAAGCATTTGAAATTGACATGAATAGCACTCTCTCAATTTGGTTTATGAGAAAAATGCAAAAAGAACTTCAACAAACTCACGGTTGAACGCACATATTCTTTTGACTTTTTGACAGTTTTTATAAAGCAAATGCGGTCTGAATCCATCTGTATTTTATCGTTTTTACTTTTTAAGAGTTTGACTGGCGTATGTATGTATGTATGTATGTATGTATGTATGTATGTATGTATGTATGTATGTATGTATGTATGTATGTATGTATGTATGTATGTATGTATAAATGTATGTATGAGTGAGAGCACCCAGATGCCTTTGAGCATCACATACAAACCGTAACATCTGCAACATCTCCTTTTCCAAAGCACAACTACATGGTCGCCTGAAAGGATATCTGTGAAGTTCATGCTGAGATTTTTCATTCATTCAAAGACCTCCATGTCTTTCTGTATGGGTGCTGCGTACTGTACCATGTCCATTTATCTACCTACAGGACTGGATTACTGCTTTTTTAGATCCAATTCTTTTTCTATCATCTTCAGCCTGAAACTCGACTGTGTTTGTAACTCTTTGGTGAGGCAGCTCTCTGTCGGCGGGAGCCAGATCCCTACATTTCCTTTAACTGATGGAAAAGGCATCGATTACTTTCTTATAGCCAGAGGTGATACAATAACAACGAGAGGGCCCTAAACAAATAAAAAGCTAAAAAGAAAAACAAAAAAATACTTTACATATTATAATAGCACTCTGCTTGACACAACATTAAAACAGAGTTGTAATAGCAACGTATAATACAACAATTACAGTATCATTTTATACAGTTAACTTCTACAAAGCCAGTGAAAGTGATGGTCAATGAATAAGCCCGACAATATTGTATAATTTATCTTTTTGCCAACAAAGGACTAAAGGGCAAAGGACTGAGAAATATTTCCTGAAGTGGATTTGGTATTTGAGTATTTACGGCAGCAGGATGCTGTGTGGGAGGTCATCTCAAAATAAACTACAATGCACAGGTTCATCATAATAAAGGCACATGTCACCTGGCGCAACGATTCGGCTCACTGATGTGTTTTTAATAGTTTTTGGACAACAACAGAGCCCTGTGGCTCAGAGGAATCAGCTATGTAAGGCGTTGGCCAGGTGATACTTATATTAGCAGGACCAATTTGTTTTTGGTTAAAGTCTGTTGACAATAAGAAACAAACAATATCACAATACATATCCCTCAAAGGTTTTTTTTTCAAACCATCTGTTGTAAACATCCATTACATCTTGCAGAAGTACTAAGCGGTTTAAATTCTACCGACCGTACTTAGCATAACTATGTGACACATGCAGATACACTTTATTTTTGCAGTTTCATTTAAAATATATTTTAACTCTTTCCATTTTAATTTTGTTGTGCTGTTTGCCAACACTTTAGTTATTACATTCATTGACTAAAATAGATTGCTATTTTCACTAAATGAACACCTTTCATAACCCTGGTACCTCGTTATGGACTGTAAAAGTGTTCATCCTGGGTCACTCTCTCAAAGCATGAGATTAATTAAGGGGCCTATAACTATGACTCAGATATTAGGACTATGCCAGGTTAATACCTAGGAGGACATCAAATGCACCAGCACTCAGGAATCAAAGGCTGTGTGTATATACACGCAGTATGACACATGAGCAATGCACACACAGAAATGTGCAAACAATTGGAGCCGAGTAATTACAAGAGAATGTTGCATGGCACACCAACGTTGGATGAGAAACATCATGATTTGTTTGTTTAGTCTCCCTTTGTGAGAAAGACAAAGACCGCTCCACAAGATGTGTCATCGGCACAAAGTAACACACTGACACAGGCACGAACACACACACACACACACACACACTGATAATCACTGACATCGATATAAACGCAGTGCCACACACAGACATTAAGTTTATGATAAACAGATCCACACACAAGCACGCCGAAACAGAGTCGCTATTAAACAGTTGCACAGCACACACATGATAGCAGACAGGAACATACTGATGGGCACATACAGTAGGTTCATTTCTCACACACACAGACATACACATCCTCTATATGACAGCTCTAAAACTAACTTGTCTCTAACTTTCCATGGGTTACTTTTAAAACCCTCAAGGTCAAGTCGGATAATGAACTTTCCTCCCTGTGTTGCTTCATTAGCACCGCTGAGTGATATTTCCTCTGTTTTTCTCCTGTTGTTTTTCCAATTGGTCTAATCTCTCTGTGCCCCAATATCCCGCTGTAATCCAAGAGCTGTGTTAAAACTGCCTCCAGTGCTCGGCACACACACACTAACAGACGCCAGTACACCATGTGCTTGCTAGTGTAGACCCTCTGCTGCATGCATAACACTAAAGGCTGTGGAAATACTCTGTGGTTCAAAATATACATGTGTGTGTCTGCGGGAGAAACAGGTAAAAAGGCAGTGATTCCATTAGTATGCATATGCAGATGCATGGAAGCATGTCTTGATAATGGAGTGGGATTCTCTTGCTTGTGTGATCCATCACTGAAACCGTCACGTCTGTTGATCAGTTTGTGGTCATACGCCACAGCTCGTCGTGCATCCGTTGTCCCTGGCAACCTTGGGGAGGACAAATGGAGAGCTGAGGATTGCCTCAGAAAGCTTCATAATTGAGATCAACCCCTCAGCTCGTCACAAATGAGAAGACAATATTATAATTACTCCTCAAGCGACCGGTTTCTATTTTTCCATTTGCCTTTTATCTTTCCGCTAGGCGGCGGCCATATGGTATTTTGTTTATGTGTATGTGCTTGTTTGAGTGTGCTGGTGGGTGTGTGTGCACGTGAGAGGGAGCATGCACAGCTCAAAATCCCATTAAGGGGGATATGTATTGGTTTGCTGTGTTATTCAAGGCTTTCTGGGACATTAGCACTGACATATCTTTCAATGTCAGAGCAAGCGGCAGAAAACAAACTAATCTGCTTCTCCTTCTACCCTCCTTCCTCTTTCTCTTCTACCTCTTGTTTTCTTCTCTCTCTGTCACTCTACATCAATCTCTGTCTTACCCTTCTGTCTTTCTCTTCCCTCTTCTCATCGCTATGCCAGTGCAAGATGCAACATTTTCCTTCGTCCTTCTTTCTGTCCTCTTCTCTTCACACCATGAAAGCCTGCATTGATAAGCTGTCTGTGAATTTGGAGTGTCTTTTGGAGTTGGACACAGGTTTCAGTTGGGCTCAATGTTATGCTGTCAATCTTTGAACTTTGGAAATCAGGAAAAAAAGAAGTTATTTCTGGATCAACTTCCCTGCACTATCTTATCAAATCCCAAACAACAAAGACAAATAAACACACACAAACACCCAAAACGCATGAACATGTCTCTGAACGGAGTACACAATGTATTAAGCCCAATTATGATTCCAGCAAACAAAAATTGAAGTGCTTGTTTTGTTCTCAGTTGGTTAGTTCAAAAACAACAGAAACATGCAAACCAACAGATAAACACCGAAAATATAACCACACACGAGCTGACTGTTGCAACATATAGAAGCACTATGCTTGTCTGGACTAAATGTGCAGTATACAGAGTTTGATAGATTACTGTGAATCATTGTTAAGTTCAATACGTTTTTACTTGATTCTATCCTAATTTCAGTACTTCACCATGGTTGCAAAATATAATAGGGTTTCTATTTACACACACATTACCTTCAGAAAAAATAAGGTGAAATTAAATGAACACATCTACACCGCAGGATAATAATTGTTCTAACTGCAGAAAAAAATAGCAGTAAAAAAGTAATGATTAAATGGTTCAAAGTCACTTTGATTATTCTAAAGTGCATGATTATACATGATAGTCCATAGTCTGACATTTATTTGTCTTCTGGAGGTTCAAGCTGTGTGTCCTGACATGCGTCTGTGTTGGTGAGATATCCCTAAGTGAATTCACCAGGTTACCATGGACTGTTCGTTGATCATCTCACCTGATACAGTGAGTGAAGAGAACTCAGACAAATGTCCGTGGTTAGCATTACCTCAAAAATTTGACAATAGAAAATTTGTAGCAGCACTAAAGCTAATCTGATATTCAGCCCCAGCTGTACAGTATAACAGCCATGCACATATATTGTATCTGACTATTTACAATTCCCTTTCATATTTCTTCTTTAAATTATTAATGAAAGAATTTAATCAAATTTCTTTGTTATTCACTTTTTGTTTTTCATTTTGTCTCTTGCTTTACTATTTACAGATTCCATTGTGCCCACATTAGTTAAAAAAAGTCTTGCTGTTATAATTGTGGTCATTCGGACTAATTGATATAGCTAATGCGGACAGATTCAGGAAGCTCAGACTGAAGGACAACAACATATATCGGAGTAAGCAGTGCAAGCATCCTAAAACTTTCCAAAAAGGCTTAAATTGGACATACATTATCTCAAACGCTTGTTTTTAAGCCAATCGGAAGTCAAACACATGGATATTCTTCCTACTTGCACAGTGATCCACTTGCGAGGCAACCAGTGCCCAGTGTATGAAATGTGACAGCTACATTCAGATTCATTAGATTAAAAGATAAATTCCAGCGAAGACTTTATATGGATTCAAAAAAACACTGTGGTGAGATTTAATTTCACCACAAAGGATATGAATATGTAGCCTACTTTCTCACCTTATAGAAGACAAACCTGGCTACATCATTATGACATTGAGTTAATTAGATTTTAACAGCTTTGTCTTATCTTAAAGGTCAGGTCTGTGGGTGCAGTAACTCAACAGAGTTTATGATAAAAAAATGTTAAAAATGTGTGGAGACACATATGACCTTGTGTATGTATTGTAATCACTTAATAGGTAACAGCGCCAACAACCTGATATTCAAAACTCAGTGTATTCCTTTGAGCATCACACTGAATCCATAGAGCCATGAAAATGAGAATCTCTCAAAGGAGATCAATAAGCTATCAGGTTCATTTTATCATCGCTCAGTAGGCTTACATGAGAAAGTTCGCCCACTCGAATGCTAACCGTGCAGAGATTTTTCTCTAAGGAACACTCAGTTTAATGTTGCTGTCTGACACCACCCAGTAATATCAGGAGCATGGACATCCACAAGAGACAAACTCACACTGATAATAACCAACACACACACACACACACACACACACACACACACACACACACACACACACTCCATCATCAACACTCCAATTGAAAAATCTTCTCTAAAGACATGACGCCAAAGCAATAATACATGTTACCTAGATTTTCTGGAAACTCTCAGAGCATTAATGTGTATGTGTGTGGTGCCTGTTTATATGTTGTGCCTAGGGCCTACCCTTCAGCACTGAGCATTTCAGAGAGTTGATGAGATAAAAAAAAGAAGAAATATATGTGAGATGGAGAAGAAAATAGATAACAGGGAGAAAATAAAAGATAGAAGCTGCAATAAGAAAACAGCACAAATATAAATAGAGAAATAAAATAAATAAATAAAGGCAAGTCATGCTTTGTGTGAATGTTTGTGTAGCAGCATTGAGTGGATGTTGCATGTTGTGATTACACATATTTTGGGGGGTTTTCAAATATATTTCTGTATTATTGGTGTGGGTGTTTGAATATGTGTTCCTGTGAGTTGAGAGACATAATAGAGAGGAGTTCACAACATCTACTTTTTGTTGCTCTTTCTAGAAAGATCCATATTTTCCGGGAATTTCTCCTCTTTTTATAGCTGCAGCTCTGTGCAACTTTGTACTCTCGCAACTAAAATATGAAGTTAAAAACACGCTGTCATCCCTCCTATAACTCACCCTTCCTGTCTTTACTTCAGTCCCAGCAGACCATTAAGAAGTTTAATGTAAAATTGTAACACACACAATGGCAGTAACAAAACCATTAGCAAATTGTTAACAATACTATGTGCTGAGTGCTGCCTTTTGTGTACGGATAATGGACTCCCTTGTAGGCTCTTTATATTGACTGATGTCTAATTTTGGCTTAAAAGAGCAAAGGCAGGAAACTGTATTCTACATGGGCTGTTTGAACTTGCACTGAAACGAAAGCCTGTCATCAGAGGTCTGGTGTGCAGCATACTGAAAACATCAAAATCTCTTTATTAAGAGGCAAACAGCCTGACAGTCGATCTTTCTACAGCCGGAAGTCGGAAAGCCCAGCTGTTAGCGGTGTGTGTGTGCGGTCGAAGGTCTCCTTGTCTCTTGTCCACTGCATAGCTAATCGGCCGCCCCACTCTGTCTGCTTACGTTTACAACCTGGCTTAACTGTAATTCACCAGTTGCAGTTGAGCTTAAACAAAACTGAGTGCCAGCTGTGGCAGGCGATTTAACCGATCGTCTTGCCCCAGCAGGCTGCAGTACAGAGGAGGCTGGCCGGATAAGTGAGCAGGGGCTGGGCTGTTTTGCTGTCGACTGCAATCGATTTTATCCGGTTATTTTAAAATAACCGCCACTCTCCCCTTTTACTCGACGGACATTTTTTAACCACGACGCTGCAAAACTCTCCGGCTGGTCTTTATAAAGTTGCCTAATATCCAATATCCATATTCTGCTGCCCCCGTGTTCCTGCTCAACCGCCAATGTTGCTATTACTGTTATACTGTACTAATGTATGTTCTCCTTCCTCCTGCTCTCTCTCTACCCTTCTTTCAACCCAACCGGTCGAGGCAGATGACCGCCACGCCTAGAGCCTGGTTCTGCTCGAGGTTTCTACCTGTTAAAAGGGAGTTTTTCCTTGCCATTGTCGCCTAGTGCTTGCTCAAGGTGGGAACGTTGGGTCTTTGTGTGTCTGGAAGTCGTCCGGCTCCATGATTAAGTGCCCTGAGATAACTTTGTTATGATATGGCGCTATATAAATAAAATTGAATTAAATTAAATTGAATAGCGTGCTCATGCTAAAGCAAGTTTAATATTTTGGGAAGTCCCTCGTTGACTTTGCCTTCTTGCAGAGTTTCAGAGAAAATATTGATCTTATATGAAGCAAGACCTGGAAGTTCATACAGATATCAGAAAGATGTCTCTCATTTGTGTTACACCCCATCTAGGGTTTCCCAGAGCATAGCACAAAAAAAAAAGAAGAAAATACCCAACACCAGAATTTGCAGTCCAAACAAAAGGTTTATTCAAATAACGAGCACACTTATCGTCATGGAGAGAGCACTGCCAAAATAACAAACAGAATATATTATAAGGACCTCCAGCTAGCTTACCTACACAAACACAATATGAAAGAAAATACAGGGTTTCTTACCTAACCCTGTATTTAAAGATAAAGGAGAAAAGATGGACAGAATAAACAAAATGTCTTCTCTCCCCTACTGTGCGGGATCTGCAACATAACAGATGGTTGAAACAAACAAAAACAAAAAAACTAGGCCCCTCTGGCACTAGATCAACAGATTAAATAACTCAATCAAAAACTCCACCCTTACGGGGATTCAAAAACAAAGGAGAGGTGGTTTGCCACAAAATGAATTCTCTAGAATGCACATAGGTATGTATCTATCAAACAATCAATTGGCGTAACAGGTGTCTGACAGCAGAGGCCCTCTTGGTCAGGGCGAGCGTCCTTATCAGGTGGAGGTCAGCTCTTGTCCAATGAACTGTTGCCACCTGGAGTTGAACCTGCCGTAACAAGGCACACAGGAAACACAGCACCACCCCGAGGTGGGGAAGGTTATACACCACAGTGTGAGAGGGAACAGATATACAGAGTACCCAATACCCAATAGGGTCATAACATTTGACATTCAGCAAAAAAGTGAATTAGTATTGTAGTGGAACTATTCCTTTAAATCAGGGTGTAAACACCAGTAACACTGGAATAATAAACAGTGTTCAAAATCACAATATTCTAAAATAGACATGCTACCACATTATAGAGATTTCCATAAGCTAACATTTAATATAATCTAATGCTCTCCTCTCACATTGGTATTTAGTAAGTTGGATTCCAGCTAAATTAGAATGACCAGTCTGAGACTTAGATGGTTACTAAGCAATGGCATTTAATCTCTTTAACTGCATCCAAAGTCATACTATGTCAAATTCAAATGAATTTATCACAATTGTCAGAGGTGAAACGAGGAGCAGAGATCAGAGTTTGAAAAGTGAGTTCACATGGAGTTCATGAAAGTCAGATTTTATTTCAGCATGAATTCAGATCTCAGGCTGTCAAGTCACTTCTGTTGTTACATTTAATGATGAAAGTTACAATAATCATTTACTTTACTATGGTAAGATGTATTATTGATGCATGAAAAGGAACGTGAGTGATTATGACATTCAACTAGAGATTTGCACATGTGGATATGAACTGAAGTACAAACACACTAGCCAAACATGAAATTTTAAAAGTAGATGTGGAGCACCAGCAGCCTGTCACTGATGACAGGTGATAACCGATTTCCATGTTACACGTAGCAAAGAAAGAAGTGTTTACAATCCATCCAATGTGACAAGCTTCATAGCTGCTATCTGGGTCTCCAGGCTGAAGAAATTAACACTGTTATTCTTAGATGATGTGTAGTATTTAAAGACTTTTACAACATGACAGTAACTTGGTACACAGACTCAGGGAAACCAGAACTGCTTCTGCTATAGAGAAAAAGAGCATATATCAGGGGATATTATATATCATATAACTGTTAATGTAATTATGTTTGATATTACTATTTGTGTTTTGTCCTATTCCTCTTTACTGTCACAGTTATTATGTTTAATAATATTATCTTTAGTTTCAGTGGATAATTGGGTTCCCAATGTTGATGTCACAGATGATGAGTACTCATACAGTTGACATCATTATAATCCTGCTGTTAAAACCTACTTGACAGCAAAAAAAAAAGACATGTTAAGATAGTATAAAAAACATCTCTTCTGTTGTAAATGTATGACATTTTTCAGGACACTTTTGTTTACCACAAATTTCCACCTCACTGATTCACCAAACAAACTGATTTCTCTTCGGAACAAGAAGTCTGAAATCAGCCTAATCTATATGCATGAATAGATGTGCCATAGGGAATGCATACTCTCCTCACCTGTCTCAGATGATGGAGAATAAGGAGGAAAACAAATTATTACTCTTTTTTTTTCTTGTGTTGTCAGTCTCTCTGTAACCATGGTGAGGCCCGTGGAGTCGAGGTAACTGGAGAAAGCTGTCAGTCTGGAACTGCAGCTGTAATCATCTTTCTCTGGCGATGTCGGTGGGTTGTCGACTTGCGTGAGTTACCTTGGCAGAATGAACAAAGAGTGCGGGATGCCCGAGGAAGCCTCAGCACCACGTGAAATCCCTTTGTTGAGCGGTATCGAGTCTCACCCAGAAGTCACTTCTTTCATGCATCTCTTGTCTGCTCAGTCCTCTTTTCATCATATTTTCACTGATAGACTTATTTGTCAGATAATAGACATAAATCATTACAGTATATTATGTCCCTGAACAGTTAGAACCTGATAGGTGCCAAAAATGGCAGCCAAGAACCAGAGTTGCACACTAGTGACAGGGGAAGGGCAATGGTTAAATGCAGTACATTGTGTTTTTTATGCCTGCTGCTAAAATTATTTCTTTATAAATATAACTGCATGACATGATGATTTTTGGTATCACTTTCTGATACTTTCTGATGGTTTATAAGTAGTAATTAATACCTTTTCTAAATGGTTTGCTAATGCATTGTAGATCATTTACAGGCATTAATAAAAACTTATTTTGAATTGCCTGGTTGTGAAAGACTGCCTTCTGGCTGATCATTATTATTATTATTATTATTATTATTATTATTATTATCATCATTATATTTGGTAATATTGCAGTTATAAATGTTTGTCATCCTTCAATAAATTACTGTGGGTTTCACACTTACGTACATGTTAAGATCGTATTAAATGGATGTAGGTTCTGATTCTGTTCATGTTGTTCTAGAAGTTAAGAGTTCCATTGGAGGGTCTTATTGATAAATGTAAGAACTAAAAGAAGACACATTTATTAACCATCAACAATGCCATTAGTTAAGAGTTACAGACCCTTTATAAGAGCTGACTTATTAGAAAGTTGGGACATATTTGTAAGTCTAAATGAAGTCTCTCTCCAAGAGAAAACCAAGCCATAACAGAATGGACCAAAAATACTGTCCACTTATGTTCAAAAGTGAATATACTCTGGTGAGTGGTCCAGTTTCAGCACTTAGTCTTTTCAAAAATAAATGATTTCGGTTCCTCTGGGTAACAGGCAAATAAACAATCCACTCCCCAATGGTTCCTTATCCTGCTAGAGAAAACATCTCTTACTGGGAGATTGAAGGGGTAATTAACTGCTGTGTGTGACCAACATTTACTGAAGTGGTAAGCAGTTTAACTCATGCAGTTAAATGGTAGATATATATTGACTGTCCAGTAGACAAACAAAATTATAACCTGATTAGTACAGTAAGACATAATGGCACAAGCATTACCGTTCAACAGGGGTTTGTATCTCTTGCTGCAAAACAATCAGTTTGCAGCCTGTTTCCTCAAAAGAAAGCTGCAAGCAGATAGTTTCAAGTTTGATGTCAGCTATGGCATGGTGGAGGTTAACAGCCATGGGAGCTGAATGGAGATTTTTGGTCCCACCCGCTTCAGAGTGGTTGTTTGGGCGAGGTGCAAGGCGTTGTGGGAGCCCCGGCTGCACTTTGCAGATACACAAGCTTGCGCTTTCATGCCCAGACCCATCAAATGGCCCTGTCAGGCTGCTATCTCCTGGGACTCGCTGCTGCAGTACAGGGGGATTAAACCTTTTTATGAAGCATTTTCACAGCCAAAGGTGTGCGCAATAGCAGCCTGTGTGCCAATTTCTCACCAAGGGTGGACTGGACGCTTAAAGCAGGAACTGTGCAGGATGGAATTTTGCATCCAATTTGGACAACTAATTGGACTATAAAGGGGGGAGAGGCTTTGGAGGATTTTAACCAACACAAGGGCACAACATAAAAGAAAAGAGAAAGAACAGAAACCCCCCTTTTCTAGCACATTGTTCAAATTCCAGTTAATTATGCTCGCAGAGATGTGTTGTAAACTGGGCCAGAATGTTCTATATTTCCTGTGGACTGTGAGGTGAATGTTACAATGAAATATGTTATTGTTTATTTTTGCTTTAGGTTCAGGTTGATGCAAGAGTCTTGGGGAAAATACCATAAAGGTGTATTCATTAAATCCTCTTTTGTAAAAGAATGCAAATGATGGAGTTCTGGTCGTTTTTGTAATACTTCTGTACTCCAGTTTCTTCTCAGCAGTGTTAGTCTGTGTTAAACTGATGAAATCCTAAAGTGGAGGCCAGTCTGTATACGACCTATAACAGCATTTTCAAATTTAGCTCACTGTCTGTGACAATTAACAATGCCTTTGGTCCATGTGTGATAAACTGCTTGTAGGAGAAGCCCATTTGTTACAGCCTTGTCTTTGAGGCTGCTGTTGAGAAGACTGGATTATCTATTATCAGACGGCACTTTAAATGAGTGGAAACCAAGCCTTCAGATTTGAGCCATCTTCCAGACTGGGGTGTATTTTCATGTAGGCTACCCCAGGACATGTCCAATCACACTCTAATCGACAGATCCACAGTCACCCCCGGCTAAATATTCTGTTCCAAAAGATATTATCTATCAGGCATGATAGACAAACATTTACATAATTTTAAATGAGCTTTTAGCATGTTATTGGATACATACTAAAACATTTTAAAATACGCATTTTATGAAAAATATTATATCACACTTCTATGCAATTTTATAATATCACACACACAAACATTGCATTCGTCTTTCATTCATTCTTTCTGTTTCATCAAATAAAAGCAATCCTCCTAAAAATCCAAACCTTCGTTCCTCTTAAATTATTTTTGGGGGTATTTTATCGTCTTCTACTCACTTTGCCTCTGAGTTTTACTGCAATACCACATGAATCATTAACAGTAAGTGACTGATCCAATATCCGTGTAGTGAATACAGTCTCGATATTATTTGCAAATGTGTATTACATGATTTGTGACTGAAAAACAAGATTTGTTTTTTCTTTTAAAATGTGCAATCTAAAAACCAGATGAACAAAGATCTGATCATTTTCGCTTTCAAAAAGCTTCCTGTGCTTACAAATGTCTCGTGTTACGCACGGATCAGGTTACTTTCCCTTTCGGGATTTTGGGACTATTTTAACGCAAGTCGCAGCTCAATAGATGCATCCAATCTTAAATGGATGCTGCATTTAAGTGTTGGTGGAAAACTGGGACATCTGGGCATTCGGCATGTAAGCTTTTTGAAAATGAAAAGGATCAGGTCTGAGAAGTTGAAGTTTAAAATTTGTACTTAAAATATTTTTATCTCAGTTAGAAATCATGTAATATGCATTTACAAATAATATTGAGACTTCACGTCATAGATACCTGTTCACTTCTCTTTTCACCATTCTAACCTTCCTTTACTGTTTTGTCTACCTGCTAGTGATGCTGTCCATGGTGCTGTTATGAGTATTATCTGTGTGCAAGCTCTGCCATCCACTGGCTAACTGTATGAAACATGCCTGCTCAGTGACTAGGTGGAACGAAACTACTCCCGGAACTATTGTGTTTGTTCCTACCCGAGTTACAAAACATGGTGCACAGTCAATGCTGGTGATTTTAGCATTTTCGTTATATTGCTGTTGTTTCGCGTTTTTAGTAAGTATGACTGTTTTGTCTTTTATCTCACGAGGGGCGGTACATTTATGTGTGCCAGCATACAAGGAATAGGTCAAATATTTTACTCAGGCTTTAGGTTCATATTAAAATGTAACAATGGTAAAGTGACAGTTTGGTGCTTGCTAGTTGCAGCTGCGTTAGCTGTAGCTTCCCTGGAGATACTAACTTGCGAATAAATAGGATTCCCTCTTTGGTATAGGCCATGGATGTAACTGTTATCATAAAATAGCGACCTTGTGTTGGTATGTAAATGATCTGCTCAAGTAGCGTTGCAGGTATTATGAACAAGTGACAGACGAGTTAGCTTTTGGGTGAGAGAACTGTTTAGTTTACGCCCGAGCCTCATTCCGAAAGTATGGAAGTAATGCTCTACTGCACATGTGTTAAGCCTCATATCTCAAAATTCGTTTTTACGATCTACTGCTAATCACCCCGAGCCACTCTTCAATTCGTCTTATCCAACATGCAATATGTTACCATTTATATGTTATGATTTGGTTCACCCTACTCACTGCTCATGATGTGTTTTGGTATTCACCCAGGAGCAATTTCTGTTTTGTAAAATGTTATTTGCACACTTGAAATGTTGCCATTTAATTACAGGAATGATCTGTGTGATTTGTTAAATCAATCAATGTGGGATTGTAATTCCCACCACAGAGTGGAGCATACCTATGCTTGCACCAGACAGAATTCAATTGTTTAAAACTTCTGGTGACCAGCATGGAGTGTAACTGTAACTACATTATTTTAATCCAGTTTCTGTCTGTCTCATCCCTCTCTTCACCACACTTTTGTCCAGCTAATGGACTGACATCAGTCCGCAGAGATGCTTCTTAAAGACCTACCCAGAGAGGCCCTGATGCGGCCGCTGTCCAGGAATGAAGTGGTGGGCATGTTGTTGAGGTTGACCATCTTTGGCGCAGCGACCTACTACGGCATCAAATGGGTTGTAGAAGCTATGGACCCTACATCCAAACAGAAAAACCAAGCCAAGAAAAGGGTACATAAACAAACATAAGCATGTTATTGTTATATTATGTATGATCAAGGTGGACGTAGCTATTTGCCAGGTTCTTTCCTGTCAAGGTAACAGACATTGTTAAAAAATGAAATGACTGGAGCTGCAAACGTATCCCTTACATTGAGTTATCCCTTTTGTGTCTTCAGCTGAGGTGTGTGTCTTATCTCTTCAGGCAGAACAGCTGATGAAGAGGATTGGTGTTGAGGGGGTCAAACTAACAGAGTATGAGATGAACATTGCATCTCACCTAGTTGATCCGCAAACTATGAAGGTAACAGTTGTCATCCTCAAACCCATGCCATTGAGATTATCAGGTGTCATGACATTTTAACTTTTTTTTCATCTCTGCACAGAACTTTGCATAATACTCTACTTTCCTGCAGGTGTCTTGGAGAGACATAGCAGGTCTGGATGAAGTTATCAATGAGCTGCAGGACACAGTCATCCTGCCCTTTCAGAAAAGACACCTTTTAGCTGGATCCAAACTGTTTCAGCCTCCTAAAGGTACCACAGCTTCTTATAAAACAGAACAATAATGGTCAAATTTTACATGTCATTTTAAAGGTGTATGCTAACATTATCGGACAAACTAAGATCAACTTCTTATAGTAATTGTGATGTACTAATGGATTAGAAACTACTTATTTATATCTGGCATTATTTCTATCTTCAGTGCGTTTAGAAAGTATTTTGGCTTTGTTCTCAAACAACAAGTTTACAGTTCTGACTTTAACTTTAATATTTTGTTTTTTTTGTCAACTTTTTTAGTTCAACTGTGTAGGAATTGTTGCTCTTCTTACACATGTTCCCTCAGTTTTAGGGAGGTTTCAGTTTATTTCATTATGAGAAGGCAAAATCTTATATTACAATAAATAGCATAAATGGTATTAGCATGCCATCTATGGCAGACTATCAGCACACACTTGGTTTTTTAACTGGTGATGATCTGCCAGGCCTGTATTGCAGCTGTTTTAATGTCTTGCTGAATTCAGAGGTGCCTTCAGTGTGTTTTTAGTGAAACAGATGTTTAATTGAATTGGAGTCAGGAGACTTAATTGGCCAGCCAAGAGTCCTTACTTTCCTTGTCTGTATGTTCAGGATTATTATCGAAAGCTAGCCAACGTAAAACTAGGTTTTAAGATTCATGACTGACAAACTACAGATATCAAAAGTTGTAAATTTATCATTTTGTCTGTTAGCCAGTTTCTTGCTCATTATTGTTAGAAAGCTATCTGCTGCAATTATGCTTCCATCTAGAGCTAAGTGCCAAAAAGCATCTGACAAGATTTATATACTTGGCAGCTTGACAGCAGATGATCACTTAGAGGAACACTTTACTTTCTGTGGAAGGTTTTTACTGTTTGGCACAAAGGTTCATATACAGCTTCAGGATGAGTCAACCTCCAAAATTAGCTGCTTTGGGAATCCGTTTCCCTTCCTGGTTTCCAGCCTTTTTTTGCATGTAACCTTTATAGAAGACCAATTTAGAAAATCTCCCATCAGTTTCCAGAAGATTTCCTTAAATAATAGTCTATAAACTGTAAAATCGTGTCAAAATGTATTATATACAGGAATTTCAGAAGAGGTTCGAAGAATAACAGCTTGAAAGATACAATAATTCCTAATTTCTATTTGACATTTTATCCTTGCAGGTGTGTTATTGTTTGGTCCTCCAGGATGTGGGAAGACCATGATCGCCAAGGCAACAGCCAAAGCCTCGGGCTGTAAGTTTATCAACCTTCAGGCCTCCACGCTGACAGACATGTGGTACGGCGAATCTCAGAAGCTGACTGCAGCTGTCTTCTCATTGGCTGTCAAAATCCAGCCCTGCATCATCTTCATTGATGAGATGGGTGAGCGTCTCTAACAGGACGCATGTCATGAGTGATTACAACCACACGAGACATTGAACATGTTAGTTTATTACAATGTTAGATGTGATTTATCTTTATCTTTACTCTTCTAAGCAGGAATGGTTTTAACAAGCTGATACTGTTTTAATGTTTTCATACCAAAAAATTGTATGACATTTCTTTTATAAGTTAGCAGCTCTTTAAAGCGTAGTGAGTCAGATTTAATAGAATTGTCTACCCTGAAACTGTCAAGTTCAACACCTTAGTAATGTCTAAGAATAGAAACTACGGTTGTCATGATTCTGGGGGATGTATACAGGAGGTATAATGTTGCCATGGATTCAGTGAGTTACGCTGTCGCAATTTCCATTAAAACCATTTAAAGCATGCCAAATCAGATTCCCAGTTTAAAAACCTCTGCTGTAGGAGAACACAACAGACTGAAATCCGCCCTTTATTAAAGGGGCAATATCAGGTTAATATACAAGCAAATCAGGCTGATTTCAACCTGTTGGTCTCAGTATGTTATTCAGGTGAGTTCTGTGTAAATGCTGTCTTCATCCTTGTTTTTGCTCCTTGTCTCTTGTGTGTTAGAGTCATTTCTGAGGAACCGCTCCAGCCTGGACCATGAGGCCACAGCCATGATGAAGGCCCAGTTCATGAGCCTGTGGGACGGCCTGGATACTTCCTCAACCACCCAGGTAGCAAGCCCAGGAGTCAGGAGTTACTACAACGGGTGGCTTCGTCAGCATAATGTATTCACATTGTGATTCTCGTAATTGTAGGTGATGGTGATGGGAGCCACCAACAGGCCACATGACGTGGATCCAGCCATTCTGCGCAGGATGCCCGCCACCTTTCATGTTGGCTTACCAGTAAGACACGTGCACATACACCAGCACAAACAGGTTTAAATTAATAAATATGTACAGTATCTAATATGTTGGAATATACCTTGATATGTAATACATCTTAAACGTATGTTCTTTTACTTGTTTTTATGTATGGCACAATTGTATAAATTCAAATGAAGAACAGTAGAAACATATTCTATTTACAGATAATTAACTCTTGGCCCCACTGAACCACACTTCTTTGAACATCAGCTGTATTTAGTGATTGAAATGGTGCGTTTTAATTTGTGCTTTCAACTACACATTAATTAAAGGAGTTCATCGCAGATATAAATGTATGTAAGCTGTGGAAGCTTAACAGGAGAAAACAATTAATAAATACAAGAATCAAACCCTCTCCAAACACTGAGGTGTTTATAAAGCTCTTGGCAGTAAATGTATTTAGTTGCTAATTGAATGGTACATTCTGTTTTTTGGTTCATAGGTTGCACATCAATATGCTTTGTTTTCAAAATAAAAACCACTTCTCTCCTCCTCTCTTTGCAGAGCACAAGACAAAGACAGGAGATCCTGAGGCTGATATTAGCTGGAGAAAACGTAAGATGTGATTTCTTTTCATCCTAGTCAGCTGTGGAAGAAGTGGTTCTATTCAATGTTTTCTTTTGTCCTTCTCTGAGACCATTCCACACTTCACCTCACTGTCAAATCACATCAGTGAAGTGTAAACAGTTGGCACTTAATGGGCAGTAACAAAAGCACAGTCAAAGACCAGTGACGGCTAATTAGATTCATTCTGTGTAATTGTCTCATGTTGCTGTCCTTCTTTTCTGCTTAGCTGAGCAATGCCATTAATCTGAAGGAGATTTCTGAGAAGACGGAGGGTTACTCCGGCAGTGACCTCCGGGAGCTTTGCCGCGACGCTGCCATGTACCGAGTGCGGGACTACGTCCGCAAGGAGCAGATGAGGCAGATCGCTCAGCAGCTACACGACTGCGAGGAGGAGGAGGAAAAGTATGACTCATGTTCAAACACCCACAAGATTTCATAGACCTTGTGTCCACCGAGCATCTCTTTGTTTAGCTACAGTACCTGCCCTAAACAGGTTAGACTGGTGTGGGTGGCAGTATTATTTTGTGTGATGTATATACTGGTACTCTCTAACTTTAAATGTAATTACATTTTCCCACAGATTAACCATTCTTATCAGCTTTTCAAGCCGCATTTAAAACAGTGGTTAAAACATGAATGCACGCTCATGAATTCGAAACATGAGACACATTAAATCATTTTCAGTCCTCACTTACACAACTATTGGAGTGTTGATCAACTTTACAAATGACCATAGGTGTTTAAATTGGACAATGTACGAGGGGGAGGGGGTTGGTTTTATAAAACATCAGATATTTTGCAAAAGACTAAATATCTGAAACCCATGCTTCAGCTGTTGCTAAGCAACTATTGAAACCCCTCTTGATGCAAAGCGTTATTGCTAAAAGTCTTTGTTAAAACGCCCATTGAGAAGTTAAGTTTCAGCAGCAGAGTGACTAAAATAAACAGATGAACATTGACCAGTGATATAGCAAATAGAAATGTGTATTAAATAAACTGCAACCAGCTTTGTCACTGTGTCGGGATCATGAAGAAATACACTACTGCAATGCTGTAGTGCAAATGACAATAGTGCAATGCAAATGACATCAGCATTGCAGGGGGGGATTGGGACACCGCTGTTGTTTTTGTGGGTCTCTGTGTTTGACCTCTGACCTCCTATGTCCTTGTGCTTCAGACCAGTGTACGAGGAGCGGTTGCGGCCTGTCACCCAGCTGGACCTCCTCTTCGGCCTGGACAAGATGAAGGAGTCTAAGCGGGCCACGTCCTCCATGTTACCCAGTGTGTCGGAGGTTCCCTTGGACTAAACACCAACACTGCACCCCCGACGGGAAGCTTTTGTCCACGGTGTGTTCCAACTCGCCAAGCAGATGGAAGGTGCAGTTGGAAAAGCCAGCAGCAAACAGTCACACTTTTCTTCACGTTTATTTATCCAGGCGTGGTTTGTTCTGAGCATGCTCATTTTCAGCACGACCCTGCTACATGTGTACAGTTGCAATACATTCAGAAATCTAATCTCCTACTGGCAACTGACCAGCTCCATTGGAGCAATTTAGAGTCAGCGTCTTGCTCAAGGGCGCCGGGACCGTTTGTTTTTGGAAGAGGAGAAAGCATTTTTCTGAAACTTTATGATCTGTCTTATGATATCTGTCTACAGTTAATGCTAGTAATACTACAAACTACTCTGCTACACCACTATGAGGTTTCATAGACTGTCCAGACACTGACACATGATCATGACCTTTCATGAGTCATTCAGAGTCTGGACTGGTTTCACCCAGGATCTCTCCTGTCTTCCTGGTTTTTGGCCAAACACACGTTTGAATAACAAAGACTTAACTCACCTTAAAGCAATATTATCTTTTTGGAAGAAATGATTCAGCTGATCCTGGTGTTTTCAACTCATATAACACAAGTATACATGTTCTCTGCAAATGTCTTGTTATGGCAAATTATTAAGCAATGCATTTCAGTAATATTCCTTTTCTAGCAAATAAGCCTTTTCATTCTCAGAAATATCTGTATCCAGTCCAACAGTTTATTTGTATGTATTACTCTTTTAAAATATCAACTTTTAAAAGTAAGAGAGGATTACATTTACATTTAGGCATTTAGCAGAAGCTTTTATCCAAAGCGACTTCCAAATAAGAGAGAGGATGCATTTAGTCAGTGTGAGGTTGTAACAGAAAACTGCAGCAATAGGATGTTAATCGTGTAATGAGTTACCACTCCAGAGGAGTACACACTCTGAATGTTTCCTTTGAAATGACAATAACATGCAAAGGTTAAAGCTCTGCTGTAGATGCTCTCAAGTCATAGTATTTAAAAGGAAGAGGGAGAACAGAGCAAAGTTGACCACAGGTGGAATATAATACTTTGCTTTTACTATCATTGCCAAACAGCAAACATTCAACTGGACTTTTTTGAGACTCAGTGGTACAGATTCAAACTTATTCATCACTTTTCAGCCCATTTGGGAAATGGGTCTGGAAGTTTCCATAGCAAGGCAGCCTGTCCCAGAGCTGTCAGTTAGTACAAGTCAAGTAGAGCTGGGGTCACAACTTAAACCTTGTCATAGGAAACCGCTATAATAATCTGAGCCAGGGGCAGCAATAAAATACACAATTAAACCCATTATCTCAATAATTAGTATCCTGCTACTAAGTGGCTGTAAGAATTATACTCATCTGTTAGTTGGTGTATCATCAGATTCGTGTCGTGTGCATGTTTGTAAATGTGGAAGCAAAATGCTGAGTTAGATTTAAGGCCAGGACTCGAAAGTTCAATGAATGGTCTTCACTGCATTTAGTGCTGCTTTGTGACGCAATGTGTTCTGCACTTAATCTTTTTTTCCACCCAAGAAAAGCTGATACTTCTTAATGTTAAAATCTTCCCAGTAATTTTCACAGTTTTTTAGTGTCATATTTATTGTGTCACGATCATTATTAGAGAGCCTCCATTATTTAGCTTTGAATGTTTTTATATATGAACTTTTCACGCCATGTTCCATCATTCAATCAAGGACTGACAGCAACATGTGTCGCTGCAATACACATCAGGGTTTTTGTGTGTCACATACTTTTATTCTCACTTTGAGGAGAGCATGGCTTTAAAATTCAAATCCTTTCAATCAGCTGTTAGTTGTGTTGTTGTGACAAGCGTTTCTGCCTGGGCTCTGTATAAAATCCTCATTATTTACCATATGGTCACAGCATGTGTTGTTGGATTTGTTCGTGGGTCTCATACTGACCTTTCTCCCACACATTCTGAGCAGGCCAGGGCATATTTGTCATTCAACCTCAACCACATGGTGGCACCGTAGCTTCATTGTCCTCTTCCTGAGGCAGCCTAAGATATGGACTGCTCACATTTATGTCTTATGGTGAGGCAATAAAATAGAAACCCCTGCAAACTGGATTGTTCTCCTTTATTGGTTTATTCATTCTTGCTCTTCATCAGAGTACCTCAGGTGACAGTTAAAGGTCAAAACTTTGCCATGTAAACCAGTTGTGTCACTGCAGCTTACAGGCCGTAGTGGTGTTTCTTGGAGAAAGGCAACACCTGTGCAGACGCTTCCCCTCAATGCAACATCACTAATTCTATGGATACTGAGTATCCATATGCAGTTACCATTAATTATACTGTCAACTATGTGTATGTGTTGAATATAGTATGTTAACCATGTACTGTAAAGTGTATTTATTAAATGCCACTGTCAATGTCTTTTTTTCAAACTGCAAAATGTTACCGGAATTTTTTCAGCATGGCTTTCAACCAGTTTGTCCTGTCCTTGTTGAAGTGTATTGAATGTAATAAATCTCATCATTCCCAAAAGATAATGTCCAACCTGTGAAGATTTCAACAATATACGTATTATTCCTAACCTACTAATTACTCAAATTGATTTTTTTATATTGGCAAATGTACCCAAATGGTAGTTTTACCAATAGCATGTTAATTGTACTTTTTGGACCGTAACTGGCTATAATTACGCTTTTACTTTTTCCACCCTGTTGCTGTTTGCTCCAGCTCTATGCTGGTATCTAACAAAAGCCTTACATCTCTAATAAGTCCCACTTTTCAGGACTAAGTTGCTGACAGCCAAATCATTTTAAAATTATGGTCTGAGTTTTTAATATATGTCTGACCAAGTGCACTATGGTCATGAAATCAGAATTACGTGCTCATTAGGGCTATGCAGACCCATGTCAAATGATTTTAAAAACCTCACAGGATATACAAGGTTTTCATATGAAAGCAGCTGGTTTAAGATTCTACTGGCTGCTGTTTAAGCTCCGACTACACTGTAGACCAGCACATAACCACTGCTGTATCAGTTATCTCCTGTCTAGACCACATCCAGGTCAACATCTGATTTGGATGAAAGTTTTATTAATTACTTGTTTTGGTACCAGTTCCCAATAAGGCATGATTTAGATAGGGTTCATGAATTAATTAATTACATTTTGTACAGACATTTCTGGTCCCCCAAGGGTGAACCCTACTGACTTTGGTGATCACCTGACATTTCATCACCGCCACCATCGGGTCAGTTTACCCAATACTTTGGTTTATGACCAAATACTTGCAAAACTAATGCCATTCTCATCAGCATCAACTGTACAATGCACTGTGTTTAGTGTTAACTAGCTAATATTAGCATTCTAACAGGCTAAACTAAGGTGGTGAAGGCAACAAACATTAGATCTATAAAGATACTAAACATGCCATTGTGAGCATGTACGCATGATAGCATTTAGCTGAAACCACTGCAACCCGTTAGCATTTCTATAGTTAGTATTAGTCTTAGTTTAGCTAATAAATGATTTTGGTGTGGTT
Organism: Nannoperca obscura; assembly: GCA_036024295.1. Lineage (NCBI taxonomy): Eukaryota > Metazoa > Chordata > Actinopteri > Centrarchiformes > Percichthyidae > Nannoperca > Nannoperca obscura. The sequence goes on along the minus strand of JAVQJL010058857.1, from coordinate 16,631 downwards.
TCCCTGCTGGAAGAAGAAACTTTCACAGACAGTTACGTTATACGGATATGAACATGAGTGTCTTATAGATTATATTCTTTCTGGAAAATGTAATACACAGATTTATTGCGGGTACACCTCTGCTTAACAAACATGACACACATTTACACCATGGAAATACTGTGTAATTATTTTTGTAATACTATTCTATTCAACCTGCTTGTGTGTGTGTGTGTGTGTGTGTGTGTGTGTGTGTGTGTGTGTGTGTGTGTGTACAGTACATGTAGTGAAGGGGTGGTGGTGGGAGCCATTTATTCCCAAGAAACAGTCCACTTTCCTTAACATGATCACCAAAGCAGTATTTAGGATAAGGTCACACTGAGCTCTTTATTCTCATATTCTCAAGTCCCAAAGTGGTCAGGTGAACTGGTGTATTGTAATAAGTATTGTTTGCTCTACCTTAAATTATTCCAATAAGTGCAGATGTGTTGTGGCCTGAAGTGTGGACAGATGGGAAGGTGATATTTACAATTCAGTCTTTAATGAGGCAAAGTCTGGAGTGTTTTCCTTCAACTAAGTTCTGCAACGATGCGTGTCTGATCTTTGACTCAGAATCATTGATTCTTTTTTTCATAAAGCTATTGATGAGTTATTCATGAAGAGGGAGTCAAAGTGAAAGTCTCTGTTCCAGCTCCCAGTCGATAAACATGATGGAAGAAGCTCTCCCCCGCAGCACAGCTGGCTGGAGATGTCAAAGACTTCCCATTGAGAGGAGAGCTCAGGCGCAGATAGATTCACTTTTGTCTGGCCATGGTCTGTCAGTACAGCAGCTCTCAGCACTGGTCTGATGGTCCCAACCTTTTTTCCATCAGATAGGAGTGGTGCAGAGAGTGTATAATGGCCCCACTCTGCTCTGTGACGGTCCTCTGAAAGCTTCTGTGCCATCGGACATGATCGAGCGAGTGCAGAGAAATCAGCAGCAGCTGTTATCCCTGCCACATTTCTCAGCAGGATATCCTGTTGCCTGCTGATGTTCGGGGTTTTATAGCTGGAGTAACTCACAAAGCCATATTGCATAAGCATATGAAGGGCTGAGTAAATAGGAAAGAAGCCTTGAAAGAAGCTGTTGGGTGAGATGACAGTGTGGATTTTTCCTGTTTTGTGATTGTTTTGTGTTTTCTTTGCTCACTGGATAGTCACATCGAAAAGATAGTGATGTGTAACAATGGTCCTGGGTCAGAGGACCCCCCTAGGACTTTGTGGTTCATTTAGGATGCTCCAAGCTGAAACAAACAGGCAACAACCTTAGCTTTTAAGTGCACATTTTACTCTAACGAAGGTTCATCATGCATCTTCCCCATCAATCATTCAGATGCTATAGGTCTGCACATACATATTGTACATACTGTAGAAATGTATGTAGAATATAATATATTGCATTTCTTTGTGCCTATATATAAATAGGATCATAACATTCTTTTTTTTAAATATGTTTCATACAAGATCTTTAAAAAAAGTGTGTTGTGTTTCTTTTAATTATCTTTTTGGGCAAATACATTTAATCACTTTCTTTCTGACAGTTAGATAATAAGATCAATACCACAGTCAAGACATTAGAGTGGTATGAATCTTCTCATCTAACCCTCAGCAAGAAAGCAAATAAGTGCATTTGCCAACATATCAAACTATTCCGTTAAATGAAAGATGTCTGATTTAAGGAGACAAAATCTATCCATTGATGTTCTGTTATTTATATGTTAGCATGGCCTCCTTGAGTATGGTTGTAGCTGTAGAGATAAATCAGTAGTCACATAAACATGTTCCATCTCCGAAAAACAGCAGCTATTCAGGAGCTAAGCATCTTTGTTTTAACTTGGCTTTAACCACGAAGTGTTTTGGCAGTTATCCAAAAATGTTTGCACTGAGTCTTTATGAGGTCAGCAATGGTAGAATGATGGCTGAATAATCATCCATGTGTATGTCCGAGTGCTGTTTCCCACCCCCATGTAGAGATCCTGCAGCCACAGGGTCTTTAGAGCAGCCTCAGTGGGTCGAGCTGCCTCTTCTGTATGTCCTCTTCCCGGACCGATTTCTGCACGAGTTGGTTCCAAAGGGAGCACTTTGATGATGCTTGTGTGAGATTATTTGTGTCAGTAAAAGACACTGACATAATGCAGAGGAGCTTTACTCACCCTTCACCACAAGGCTGTAAAGGAGTGGCAACAAATGGTGCAATTCATGTGTTGACATCATGTTAAAGTGTCTTTACAAATCATCTGAGCTTTGTGTAATTATTGTAGACTTTATGGCTCACAGGGTTTTATTGAAGTTAAAAGCATCAGTGATGATTACTCGCCCTGTGTTCATTCTGAAACAGGAGGCCATACAACGACGCCTGTAAAATTCAACAGAATTAGCTTTATGCATCATCATGCTTTATCTTATTTTATTTGGGTTTATATTGACACTATCATTATGGCCCTAACTTAGTGTTTTCTCAGGCTGTAGGCAGTGTCATCAGCTCCCAAGCATAATGATACATGATGAGAAATGCAAGATACATGAGTGGCCAGCCCCCCCACAGAGTTAGTTGTCTGTTGTCTGCCTACCTGCAGGGATGTTGAGCTGAGTTATCCATCATCTGTGCTCAGGATAGACAACCACAGCAGCTTAGACTGTGCCATAAGCCATAATCCAAAGGTTAACAACTTGAATTTGGTTACTGCAGCCTACTTGTGTTGTAGCCTGTCACTGCACAACTGTTCGGAAAAAGGATTTCTCTTGTTGTGATTGCATCTGCTACATGACAATATTAAAGTTTGTTGATGTAAATGTGTTTGAATGAAAAGAAGACATAATGTTTACCCAAAACTGAGAACACATTTTTTTTATAAAATGGGTTCATTCCCAGAAATTAAGTTCAAATATAGTTCTATAAAGTCCAAATGTTTCCCTGACTCTGCCTCGGCGAGTTTGTGCACAACAAACTGCTGTAACTTACATTATTTGTAAATGTTTTATGCTAATGTTTGAAACTATTACTTTTATTCTGAGAATTCAAAGGTTGGTAAACTGATTTTAAGTGGGTCAATCTTATATTAGATCCTTGCTTGTAAATGAAAATCAGTTTTAATTTTAATGTTGCTTAGGCAACACTGAAATAAAAAACAAGTACTTGGGTTGTGAACTAAACTGGTCTGGAAGTTAAATCATAAAACTGAACCGGGAAATTGTGTAGTTTGGTGACTCTTTGAGCTGTAAAGTGGATGTCGTGACTATATGCTGAAACTCTTCAATGTATTGGATTCGTAGCCATACCCTATTCAGTGATACCATTGCAGGTTGTGACTGCTGATAAACACCAGCTGTTTCTGCCCTGTGTGATTTCAGTGTTGATTTAGCCTTTAATAAAACTGATGGCTTCTACTGTAGGAATTGTGCTGTGACTTTGCACAAGTAAAGCCACTAGAGACTGTTTCTCTTTTTTCCATCCTTTTTTTGGACATACGGGAGTTATAAAGCAACAAGCCACTCTCCTGACTTGTAACAATCTGGCTTTATTTTATCCAGCTTTTCTCTCACCTCTGCTGCCTCACACCTAACTAGACGGAAGGTCAGGCTAGAGAAGAGGCTGCTCCATTAGCAGATGTAATTGGAGTTTTTTATGGCCACAGCTCACAAGATGAAAGGTAATCAGAAGGTGTGCGGCTGTCAAAGTAGGTGTTAAGAGAAGGGTCAGCTCTTAGTGCTTACTGATGCTGTTATTGAGCATCCCTGCTTGGACTGAGAGCACTCCAAAATCAGAGGCACAGCTCATCTTTTCCATGAGTGAGTAGAAAGAAATTGTTAAGGAAGTAGTGTGCGTGTGAGTGTCACTCCAGGAGGAATTCTGACACTGCAGTTATAGCCTCAGATGTATCTATTGCGTATACATATGTAAACAGAAATGCCTAAATTATTTCATGAGTTTCTGTATATGTTAAAATCTATGTTGCCTAATAGAAATGGCAACAGGTACAGATTGTTGCAAGATGACTTACAGAAATGAAACTCTTAAATTGGTATATTTCTATCATTGTTGTGAAAAACATCAGTTTAACTGTGTGTAGCAAACACTAACATTAACTGAAAAGGATGTCGGTGGGACAGATACGCTCCTTCCAAACAGAAACTGGCTCACATGAACATAATTTGAATGAAGTGAAACTAAATGGCAATGATTATTAGGCTAAAAGGAACTTACATTTGAAGCTGCAGTAAGTAATATTATGAATCAATATTCTATGTAAATAAGCCAACTGCACGCTGTATGGATGTCTGAAAGTGAGACATGCAATGATCATCATGTGCTACAGGTGAAAGCAATATTACGATCACTCTTTAATCTCTTATTTCATTACAGGCTGGCATCTCATTTTCAGAATGTATTTTTAGATGATGATTTTAATAGTTTTAAATGAACTCCTGGACAGCTAACAAGAAGGTGCTGTCTTTTTAAGCCATGGTATCAATTGCAACTTTCCTTTTATGTTCCCCAAATTCCAAAATAAGAGTGCATAGTTATACGGAGCAATGTCATCCACTATTAGTCTTATATTCAAATACACTAAATTAGGTAAAATAACAACCAAATAATAACAACATAATTTGAACTGGCTAAAATGGCATCGGCCTGGATTATAGTAATAATCAACACACAAAGAACCAAATCTGGTTACCTTTTCTTCATAGATGATTACACATGTAATCTAGTAACTTCACTGACTCATCAGAAATCTGCTGCTGAAAACATTTTGCATTAGCAAGTCTCTAAGGGAGGCAATATTCCCTCGAAATGTCCAAACCAGTCACAGATACACTTCCGGTCCATGTTTTTTGATGAATGAATGTTCATTTAAAACTTTGCTTTGTTGTGTTTTACCATGAATAAGCTCATTTCTAACTGTGATGCATTAACACAGGTGTTCACGCCCCTCTGAAAGAGGTCTAATGACACCCTTGGTGTCACCCATTGAACATTTCCTTCCTTCCTTGCTTCCCCTCTTCGCCTTCACCTCACTGAGTAAAAAAGAAATGTTGGAATTACACCAAAGCATCCAAATAACGGACAGCCTCTGCCAGACCTCTGCAACATGCACATTCCCGTGTTCCAGAGTCATGTCAAAAGGCGGCTGGAAGTGCAGCTAGCTATGCTAATAAAGGCAAGTACAAAAGCACAGCACCCACTGAGGAGAGCGGAGATGGGATAATGATCACTAATTAATCATGCACTGGGGTCATGCGGCTCATCTCTTCACCACCAACACAGGAGCAGGAGGGAATGACTCACTTCCTGCTGAAGGCTCCACACAGGAGGCAGCTGAATGAACTGAGAGGGTATTTCAGCAAGATGCCTTTTATTAGTCTCAGCCATTGATGCAAATGTGTGAGCTGCTCTGGGGGGGGGGGGGTATTTATGCATGTCCAATCATTTATTGATTAATACACATGTATATTCAACACATTTCTAACCTTGCATTATGTGCTTATCTCTCACAGAAGTGAAGCATAAAGCCACAAACCACTAAAAAAGTGGAAGTAAAAAAGTTACTAGGAGTTTATTTATTTTGAATATGTTTACAATTCTCACTTTGCTCCACATACATTCCCTGGAACTGCACCCATTGGAACCCACAAATCTGAGAATGTCCTCCCATCACACTGTGGATGTGTTGAAACTCAGCTATGCATCTTCTAAATTTCAAAACATCCAGCCAGGAGGAAATTTGAGAATTGGGCCAATCTACTGGGCACTACAATCAGGGAGTGTCTTTTGAATACTTCTTCCACCTCTGAAGATTGCTTTAAAATATACTTACAAAGTGTTGTAAAATCATAATAGATTGTTTGTGGCAACCTCTCCGTCAAGAGCAAAATAATAGAACAGGAATGATGAGTGAAACACTAACAACAATTAAGAGCGTTTTCAAATCAGTGGGTATGTTTGTCTTTATGTAATTGTCAGTCAAATATGTATGTGTATGAAATGTCTACTTTTAGAAATGTATTTGTTGCTATATAGGGAAGAGTAAAGGCTTTTGTGATTTTGTGCCTGTTGCTCCTAACATATGCATAGTGGCTAAAACTGGCTTACCATTTCCTTTATTGTTTGTAATATTTGACTTGAGTGTCTGACATCTCTGAAATCTAATTTTGTTTCATATGGGAATTTGATCAGTTGTATTCGAAAGCACACATACTTTTTCTTCGAGTTTTACATGAACAGTAAATGTAAATTTCAACTTAAAAATGTTGCTATTACTATGCTAGAGTATAGCATGATACTTTGATGCTCTCTGCGAACTAACTGTCTTGGTAACTAGTTAGTTTGCAGGCTTGTTCTCTGATGTGCAGTCCTGTATATTCTGTTGTTAATTTGTTATTGTGCATATTTTGTTGCAACAAAGCAAAAAAAAAGGATTGCTCTTGACATAATGTATAAAAGTTTTTGTATTATATTGCTCAGCACTGTAATTACCTTTTCTTTTCTTTTTTTCTCGTCTTCTCCCTGTCTGCTATCCTACTGGTAGCTTGACATTTGATTGCTGTGAAGTGCTTTCATAAATACTGACAGCTTGACAGGCTCTGTGGTTGGCTGACTGGTCTACACCTTCACCAGCAAAACAGCAAGAATGAAATAGACAATAGTAGTATAGAAATAGACTTGACAGGACTGGTTGGCTACGCTGCATATCACAACGTTTTGACTCCATGGTACTGCGCTCAAAGATATGGCAAAAGCTTTATGTAATGACACCAAGCTGAGTTTGGATTCTCAACAGTTTTTAGTAAACAAGGCTTGTGTCCAGAGCATAAGAATGAATCTTCAGGAGAACTGTATCCCATTGTGCATATCAAAGCTGTTTTGCAGTGTCTCCTATCTTTAACGCTAATATTCAAAGGTGCAGTTGATTACACTTTCATGCAGTTATTTAACCAGATGAGTATGACTGTGCTCTATAGGGAGGGGGTTTCTAGAATAAAACTTCAAGTAGAAGGGTTCGCTAATGAATATTCAGATAGGCACTTGAAAGGGATTTTAGAGGAAGGGGCCTTAAACGCAGTTCCAGTTGTTTATGACACTTATTGCTGAATATGTTTTCTTTATCATTAGCAAATGCTTGCTTTTATACATCTATGATGTAAATATTGGAATGTGTTCATAGTTTAAAAGAAGGTCTTTAATGGGTGTTTGGGTATGTGGGGATACAAAAAGAGTTAGTCTGGCTTTGTGCTTATAGGTGAATAGGCGCACACAAAGTGTGTGTTTTGTGGGATACTAAGATAAAGGCTTTTGTTTGGCTTGTCACGTGAAGCATAATACCACGCCAATATTGGACTTTAGCTGCCTCAGAGGTCATACACATGATATATATGAATTACTCCAAACTTAATAACTTGTGCTTCACTTTTTTTCTCCCTTATTCCTTGAAATTATTGTCAAAACAAATCTGTTGAGACATTTCACCAAAACCCACAAATGTCAACCTCAGGGTGGCATTAGAGGAAAAGTCACAGGACCAACAGTGTCATTCAGATTCATCCTCTGGGAATCAAAAATATATGTTCCAAATTTCATAGCAATTCCTCCAATAGGTCTTTTAGATAGATATTTAGATATTTTAGTCTGGATCACAGTGGTGAGCGGATAGACAGATTGCTGTTAGTTGAAAAGCCATTAAAAAGGAATTGTGTGATTATAGAAAAAAAAACTGCTGTACATCACAGAATTAAGACTTTCACTCATCGCTGCACTTGATTTTCTGTGTTCTGTTATGATCACACAACCCATTCTTCTATTATTTATTTCAGATATAGAAGAAACATAAAATACATCCTGTGCTCCAGAGGATCAGAGTTTAGAAAAGCAAAATACAAAGCTTTTTATGAACTGAATCAGCTTGAAGCACTACTGTATTACATTACATTTAGGCATTTAGCAAACGCTTTTATCCAAAGCGACCTCCAAATAAGAGCTTTACATAAAGTGCATAGAACCATGATTGGATAAAAGCGTCTGCTAAATGCCTAAATGTAATGTAATGTAAATGTAATGAAAACAACAAGATGTCTCATCAAACTTGTAAGGGCTGGTGATGAATCACAAGTGCTATAAGTAAGTACATCGCTGCCAATGGCCAAGAGTTTCATTAAATCTAAGAACAGATTATCTTTGTACATTAGCAAATACAATACATTCAAACCAAAAATACAATTCCACTATAATATTGTACAATATGCCATACTAGAAACAATGTGTCATTTAAGTGTTGTAGTATTCCCGGAACAAATTAGTCTTTAGTCTTTTCTTGAAAGTGGCCAGACAGGTTGTTTATCTGACGGATGTGGGGAGCTGATTCCACCACTGGGGGGCAAGACAGGAGAAAAGTCTTGAATGTGAAAATATCCCAGGTTATGGTATAACCTCATTTGTCCTAAACAACATGATATCTTAATAAAGACATTTTGACTAAAATAGTGGCTTAAATACTTTCCAGGGCCACTTACCTACATAGAGGGTATGATTTCAATGCACAAACAGTAAGTATCGCATGAAAACTAATTAAAAAGGATTTACATTTACAGTTGGATACAGCATTGCGCGCATGTGATTGAACTGTTTTTTGCCACCCCGTTATGGACAGGGACTTAGCAAATGCGAACCTAGAAAGCAACCAGGAGAGTAAACAACTAAGAAAATGTATGTCTCCATGTAAATAATGATGTAAATACATAATGTAGATAGGTAATCTCGTATTATTACAGCAAAGACAGGTCTGAAACCCACGTACTTTAGTATAAATGTAAATAAAACATAAAAAACTCAATTAATGGTTTTTATAACTAATGTAATGTTTACATGCAGGGGATTTAAACCCAAACAAGGTTTGATGTCCTTTGTTCTTTACTACAGACAAGTTTCAGAGAATTGTTTGTGTTTCTATGATCATATGTCATGTTTCTGGTTAAGATTCAGATGGATTACCATTCTAGATAATACAGTACCAGTGTAAATAGAGGGAAAGAAATTCAGTGGAATATATAATTTAACATTGACCTTGGTAATAAAAGAAGTCAGTAAAGGAGGGATGTTTGCTTTGTTGTGTGTGTGTGTGTGTGTGTGTGTTGTACTGCAGTAGTTGAAAGAAAACAGAAGTTGACAGGCAGGGTGTGGTGTTACCTTCAGGTGTGTCTGTCTGTCTGTGAGTCATGGTTCTGTGAGCTGTGTTGTGGTAAAATTAATCTCTTTGAGGGTACATGTGCTACATTGCTGAAGGCACCAAGAGACACTCACTGACACATCACAAAGAGATTTGGCTGGATAAAGCATGCATGGCGCCTGGGTGGTGTAGAGATAAAAACACCTAAGGCATGGCTTGTTCTTGGCAGTGTTCGATCCATATGCTGTTGATTAGAAAACATTTCTACATTTCAAAAAAAGGTTTTTATCTTCAAACTTTGAAACTGAACACACTTTTGAGACACTCCATGACCTGTGCAAGAACTTTGACTTTGCTTTTCAGCTACAGGAAAGAAACTACTAAGAAACTATGTCTTTGCCATAATTTGCATGTTACTTTTTGAAGCTATTGTTTAGTCACTGTAGTAGGCTACCACACAGGATGATAAACAGCTGTTAACACCCTACTCCATCTGATTTTAAAGAAGTATTTGAACAACTTGGAACAAATATCTTAACAAAACTAAGAATCTAGAGCAACTCGAGCAGCGTTGTGAGACTGGTTATACACCATGGTGCTTTGAGCTAAATGCTGAAATGCTCACAATAAAAATGCTAATATGGTGATGTTTAGCAGGTATAATGTTTACCATATTCACCATCTTAGCTTAGCAGGCTAACATTAGCTAATTAGCTGTAAACACAAAGTCCTGCTGAAGTTGATGGGAGTGTCAATAGTTCTGCATATATTTGGTCATAAACCAAAATATTGGAGGCAATAAAAGATTGACCTGATGATCGGGCTAGATGAAAGGTCAGAGGTTCACCATAGTTATTAGAGATTATCATGTGGGGACCACAAATGTCTGATCAAACTCATGGCAAGGGCAAGGTCATGGCAATCCATCAAATTTCTGTAAAGATATTTCAGTATGACAAAGCGGTGGCCCAACCAACCAACCAACCACTGACTGATTGACTATCTCTGGAGCAAACCCTAACCACTTGTCTCACCACAGAATCCCTGCAGACACACTTGTACCTGTTTTTTAATATACCACTTAACTGACCCAATGGCCTCACCTACATGCCTGTGTTCTAACTAACATTTACTTATCTCTTCTATGAGCCTGTGGATGTCCCTGTGTGTGATAGTAATGCATTAGTGGCTATTGATTTCTTTTTCCCCTGCAGTAAACCCCCTGACTTTACTGAAACCCCCTTTTGGTATACGCCACCGTTTTTTGGGGTTGATCACTAGATGGAGCTGTAGAACTGTCTCTGCCCATCTTGGTCCACTTTTTATTTAAATTCCTTTCAAGGTATTTTTAAGTTTTTTTGGTTTAGATTTTTTTCTTCCTTTTTTAATCATTTAGGTATTTCAGTTGTACACTTCTTCTGGGATCTCCTCTATGTGGAAGTACATGACATATATAACAAATAACCTCAGCCAGAGCATTACAAATTCCCTTAAAATTTGAAGTCTCCTAACCTAACCCTATATGTACAACACAACTGACAGATGGCTTGCTGAGATTTAAAAATTCATGTTTAGGTTCATCTATCCAAACTGATATTTGAAGGCAACAATTTTCTGGTATCTGGCATTACACCTAGTGCTACAAGGATAATCCCCGGCAGTCCAGGATAGACCGTTGGTTATCTAATTGCCTTGTTGATAATGACACATCTGTCAACTTAAATAATATATCAGTAACTGATCATTTTGATTTATGTGCCATCACATTCTGCTGGTGGTCTTAAAAATCCCTGGTGGATACAACATACACTCAATTTTCACAGGCAATTACTGAATAAAGCAAAAACTGGGGATTAATTAGTTAATTAATGAAACGTTCATTCTAATAAATAGTAAACAGCTCAATCAAACTGATACATTGAACTTCTCCACAACTGAATTAAAATAGTATAGCTTTCTTATTACACACGCACACACACACTACACTAGTGTATATTACATTACATTTAGCAGACACTTTTATCCAAAGCGACTTCCAAATAAGAGGTTTACATAAAGTGCATAGAACCATGATTAAAGACAACAAGATGTCTCATCAGACTTGTAAGGGCTGGTGATCAATCACAAGTGCTATAAGCAAGTACATCGCTGCCAATGGCAGAATCAAAAGAGCATTAAATCTAAGAACAGATGATCTTTGTACATTAAATACAATACATTCAAAACTAGAAATACCATTCCACTATAATATGCTATACTTTATAGAACCAATGTGTCATTTAAGGGCTGTTGTATTCCCAGAACAAATGAGTCTTAAGTCTTTTTTTGAAGGTGGCCAGACAGGTTGATTGTCTGACGGATGTGGAGGCTGATTCCGCCACTGGGGGGCCAGAAAGGAGAACAGTCTTGAGTGTGAGCGGGTGTCTTTGAGAGAGCGAACCACCAGGCGGTTCTCAGAGACAGACCGTAGTTGGTGGGTGGGGGTGTAAGGCTGGAGGATGGTCTGGATGTAGGTTGGTACTGTCCTGTTCACCGCTTGGAAGGCCAGTACCAGGGACTTGAATCTGATATGAGCAGCGACGGGTAGCCAGTGAAGGGAGATGAAGAGAGGGGTGACGTGGGTGTACCTCGGTACGTTGAAGATCAGACGTGCTGCTGCATTCTGGATCTTCTGGAAGGGACGGATTGCAGTAGTCCAGCTTGCAGAGCACAAGCGCCTGGACCAGCAGCTGGGTTGAGTGCTCCGACTGGTATCTCCTAATCTTCCGAATTTCGTAGAGGGTGAATCTACACCATCGGGAGACTGCAGTAATGTGGTCGGAGAGGGTGAGCTTGTTGTCAATGATGACCCCTAGATTCCTGGCCCAGGGTGATGGTACTAGTAGAATTTTCTGTTCGCTACAAACTAAATTCACAACGGGGTCAGACCTGTCGTATGAGTCATGTGCAGACAGTCTATAAAAGCAAAAGCCTACACAAGAAAAGAAACAGCAGTTCAAGTGAGTCAATCACACTGCTGTGTGTGGCTTGCTGTAGCCATGAACCAACTTAACATGAACAACCATACAGCCACCTTTCACCTCTAATGTTTTAATATTTCTTTTCAGCCCTGATGATTACAAAGGTGGAGTGATTCTATTCAGTTTGCTGAGGATGAAAACCGGTTCTACAGGAAACTGTTTACTGCCAATCTGAAGCACCAGCACTCATACACACACACACACACACACACACACACACAAAAAACAGACAGATAAAGCAGCTTAAACATGTCCAGTAATGTTTACTGAGCAACCCATCTACCCTAAGGGAGAGTCTGAGCAGAAACCCACACCCACACCCAGAGCATCATGCTAATGTTATGTGGTCATGTGCAAGGACGGGCACAAGGCTGGGCTACAGTTGCCTGAACAACAGCCCATTTGCCCTCTATGGCTGAGCTACCACTCTGTTGTGGCTGCATGAATATGACTAGCTCATAATTGTAAGACCAAACATACAGGCATGCCTCTTTGGGACCCAGATGTGGTGGCTCAGATGTGTAAAAACTGCCACTGTGGACGTCAAATTAGCCTATTATTTGTATTACATTATTACTTGGTATATTGAAGAAATGTTATGATTATGTCATCTACATGGCCACATTTCTTTAATATTCTCCTCTCTGTGGTGGAAATGTTGATCCCTTTAAAATGTGAGCAAATAAATGATTCAACAAATCTTTGTCTTTTGATATTTTAATCAAGCAAATAATTAAGACAGTGAGTAAACTAAGTGTGGGTACACAAAGTGGAATACATTAAACAGGCCTAGTTCACTAAAATGAGTGCAACCCTATTTCAGCTGAAAGAACTGCCCGAAGGGCAGGTGCAGTCACATACTTATAAGTTCATAAACACGTAGGAGCAAAAGAAAAGATATCAAGTCAACTCCAACCTGTTGCGGGATGGCCACAGGAATGGTGTCGTGCAGGGTTGACCAAACAGTACTCAGACAGGCAGGAGCAATTTTCCAAACAAAAATGCCATTTTATTCACGGTTTTCAAAAAAAAGGCTCTTACAAAACAAACCAACCAACAAAACAAAAATATTTTACTTATTCTAATAGCTATGTTCAGCTAAGAAACAAAAAAGTATTCTATATTCAATTATCTACTCTCTATCTCAAAATTCTATCCAACCTACTCAACCTCTCTATCCAACCTACTCAACCACCCCAAACCCAGTGGTACACCCTCTTTTAAACCCTGTGAATGTCCTTTCTCCCAATTAGATGGGACCAATCAGACGCGTCATCATCATGGGTGATGAATCTCAGGTGTGGTGTCTTCCAGCTTCCAGTGGATATAGTGCTGATGACCTAATTTCTTGGGTCGTCCTTTCAAAATAAACCTGATACCTTTTTCCAGGCAGAGTCTGGGTGTTTACATGATACAAAGTGAATTATTCAGTACAATGAACACAACTGTTACAGTGAGGAAGATGCAGCCCTCCTCAGGCCTTGACTACTGTTCAGGTAACTGTATATGATCATGTTTATGAGCAAGGGGCCTTAATTGACTCAGGGGCTGAAGAAAATCTGTTGGATCATGATCCACATGATCTAGTGGAAAAATGGGAGGTGGAGACTGAGGGCGAAGGGGGTCCACGACATAAGAGGTTTGACATAACTATCAACCGCACTACTCTGAACCAGGACAAGGGGAAATATCCCGACATATCCCGAGTTCCCTCCTGTTACCATGACCTTAGAGAAGTGTTCAGCAAGGTCAGGGCCCTGTCACTGCCTCCGCATAGACTGTATGATTGCGGCATGGATCTGATTCTAGGCTACGCCATACCAAAAGATTGTCTCTATTCCCTATCGGGACCTGAAAGAGACGCTATGAAATCAGGGCTTATTGGACCTTATCCGTCACCTGCGGCGGCAGGTTTATTCTTTGTGGACAAGAAGAATGGCTCACTCAGGCCGTGCATCGATTACAGACAGCCAAATTTGATAATTATAAAGAACAGATACTCCCTCCCTCTCATGTCTACTGCATTCAAACTGCTGCAGAACGTCCATGTGTTCTCAAAACTGGATTTCGTATACAGGAGGGGAATGAATGGAAGACGGGGTTCAATATCTCTAGTGGACACTATAAGTACCTGGTAATGCCATTTGGGCAGGCATATCCTGACCAAGAAACCCACCAGAGGCACATTCGCTGGGTTTCCCCAACGTCTGCTGCAGCTCGATATTAATGCAGAGAAGTGTCTATTTTATGTCACAACCATCTCTTTCTTGGGGTTTATCATTTCTCTGGGTCATGTAGAGATAGACCCAGCGAAGGTTCAGGCAGTAGCTGCTTGGCTTACCCCCACTAACTGCAAAAAGGTCCAGCAGTTTTTGGACTTCGCCAATTTCTACCACCTGTCCCAGCAGTCGGAGGGGCACCACTAATTTACCACTGTTTAAGCACTTCTGTTTAGATGCTATCTGCATTTTGTTGCCATGTACAATGACAATGAAGTTGAATCAAAACTAATCTAATCTAATCGCATCCTTGTGCTTTCCTGTCGAGGAGGTTGACCCAAGCGGAATGTAACTATGACATTGGCAACAAGTTCTAGGTCGTACGTGCTCCGCCCTCTAATGGGCTTTGCTATTGGTTTATCCCTTTGAGGCTCCGCCTTGGCACCTGAGTTAATGTGCTCACCCTCCAATCAGGGGGTAGCATCCTCCCCCTATAAAACCCCAGTCAGTGCATTGCTCGTTTCCCCTTTTTCACTCAGCAACCTGTTGTCTCTAAGAGGTCTACAAGCGAGATACGTGCTGGGCCTGTCTCGCGCTCCTGAGGGAGGAGCGTGAGCGCCGGACCTGGTTCCTGGACATTGCCCGCTCCCTCCGAACTGGCCGCACAAGCAACGGGGGGGGGCATCAAGGTCAAAATTGTGGGAGTTGGCTGCCGCCGAGATGGCGAGATTTCGCCCAGCCACCAGTCTGCGGTCAAGGCCGACCGCAACTTCTCTCGGCCGTTGTTATGCCGGCGTGCACACTCTAACAGACTATATCGCTGTGTTGACTGGTCCTCTTGACCGTCACACCTATGAATGCGTTGAGCTGTCAACTGGGAGGTGCTGGAGGTCCAGACGGCGGCGGGGGCAGCCGACTAGGCCATGATCTTCATTCCCGTTGAGGGGAGGGACAGTGGTCAGTGTGGTGAGTCCGCCGGAGTCATGCCTACAACCGTATTATGCTAAGATAACTTGTTATTGGTGCTAGCCCTGAGCTGACGATAAGTAGCAATTCGGCTATTGCTATGTTTGTGTTTCACTAGCTTGCTAATCGCCACTGATCTCCCTGACTTCCAGCCCCGGGCTCAGAGAATCATGACAACAGACGTACCCTGGGAATGGAGCATACCGCTTCAGCATATACAGTGGGGCAAAAAAGTATTTAGTCAGCTGCCAATTTGCAAGTTCTCCCACTTAAAAGATGAGGTCTCCAATTTTCATCATAGGTATACCTCAACAATAAAAGACAAAATGAGAACAAAAAAAATCCAGAAAATCACATTGTCTGATTTTTTAAGTATTTATTTGCAAATGATGGTGGAAAATAAGTATTTGGTTAATAACAAAAGTTAATCTAAATACTTTGTTATATACCCTTTGTTGGCAATGACAGAGGTCAACCGTTTTCTGTAAGTCTTCACAAGGTTTTCACACACTGTTACTGGTATTTTGGTCCATTCCTCCATGCAGATCTCCTCTAGAGCAGTGATGTTTTGGGCCTGTCGCTGGGCAACACAGACTTTCAACTCCCTCCAAAGATTTTCTATGGGGTTGAGATCTGGAGACTGGCTAGGCCACTCCAGGACCTTGAAATGCTTCCTACGAAGCGACTCCTTCGTTGCCCGGGCAGTGTGTTTGGGATCCTTGTCATGCTGAAAGACCCAGCCATGTTTCATCTTCAATGCCCTTGCTGATGGAAGAAGGTTTTCACTCAAAATCTCACGATACATGGACCCATTCATTCTTTCCTTTACATGGATCAGACGTCCTGGTCCCTTAGCAGAAAAAAAGCCCCAAAGCATGTTTCCACCCCTATGCTTCACAGTAGGTATGGTGTTCTTTGGATGCAACTCAGCATTCTTTCTCCTCCAAACACGACAAAATGAGTTTTTACCAAAAAGTTCTATTTTGGTTTCATCTGACCATATGACATTCTCCCAATCCTCTTCTGAATGATCCAAATGCTCTCTAGCAAACTTCAGACGGGCCTGGACATGTACTGGCTTAAGCTGGGGGACACATCTGGCACTGCAGGATTTGAGTCCCTGGCAGCGTAGTGTGTTACTGATGGTAGCCTTTGTTACTTTGGTCCCAGCTCTCTGCAGGTCATTCACTAGGTTCTCGTGATCATTTTGACCCCACGAGGTGAGATCTTGCGTGGAGCCCCAGATC